>BCLG01000216.1:150848-173652 GCA_001602295.1 Zoysia matrella
CGCGCGGCGACGCGCTCGCCGGAGCTCGACTCTGGGCGGTGGAGCTCAGAAGAGTTGGCCTAAAATGATCAGCGTCGCGAGGGCAACTCAGAGGTGAGAACGACAAGCGCAGGCCCTCACCGGAACCGGCCGACGACGAGTGGTGCAGTGTGCAGTGCGGCGGGGGTTCGGCGACGCGTGGAGCTCGACTCCCTAGATGAAATGTGATGAGCCCTTTGCGGTGAGCTTCCCTGGTGCGAGCTGAAGGCTGGCGTTCTGGTTGTCATCTTGGAAGGTGGCCGGATGGTGGCGGCCGTCGGCGGGGTGGCGTGCCCAAGCGGCCGGCCGACGGTGAAACCTGAAATGCCGCCTCAAAACTCGACGATTTAACCGGCAAATGGGTCCTAGAGCTCTCGGAGGAGTTGTAGAAGAATGAAGATCGAGGAATCGGTCGGCACCTCAGCGGACGCCGTCGAATCGGCCGACGAGCGGCGTGGCGCGCAAAGCTTTAGTTTGGGGATGAACTTCAAAATCCGCATCAAAGGTGGAAGAAGGACGAAAGGAAAAGTGGGGCTCGGCAAGCGGAGGAGTTGGGCGCTCGCTAGCACTCTGCGGGGCGGCGAGGGACGCTGCTAGGAGGGAGATCGCCGAGCACGACGGTGGAGCGACAATGTCGACCCAGAGGAGAGTGAATGTAGAGAGAAATGGAGGAGCCGGTTGCGGAGTACTACGTCGCGCATTCAATAGAACGGGACACGTCGAGGAGAGCATGGCAACCATGCGTGAGGAAGGCGCGACGTGCTCGGCACCTGTACGGCTGCACTGGCAGCCGGAGGTAGGAGGAGAGGGAGCAGTGACGCTGACAGGCGGGGCCCACTCTCCTTTTTATTTTTCCGAATTTCTCCGATTTTCCAGAACTGCTCTATGTTTTTAATCCGAAATGCATACTTTCGGAGCTCTAAAAATCGTGAAATTTTGCAGGGTGGTAAAACTTTTAAAAAGGAACAAGTTTTATTTTGGAGTCAAGTTCAAAATAGAAATATATAAAATGTTATTGGATTTTAAAGACAGTCTTTTAGAGAAAAATAATTTATTTCGAGCAGGTAAACCTCAAATAAAATTTTGCGAAAACTTCTAAAATTCAAGTTGTTATAAGAACTTTCCAAAGAGAATTTTGTTTCGCAACATTTCACTGAAAATTTTAAACTCGCATTTTGAAATTCAAACTTAAATTTGAACTAGCTTGAATTATTTCAATCCTTTCTGAGCTCGGATTTCAGGATTTCTAACATGAGCAAATTAGCTTCTCTAATCCAACACGCGAAGTTTACAAAAATTATGATGCGGTAGAAAATACCCCTCTAACATTTGTGTATATCATGTTCCTAAATATAGGTACTTCAAAAACCAAGGCTCTAATTATCTCAAGATGTTTAGGGAGTCAATAGGAACTCCCGAAATCACGTAACCTGCTGATCGTTGCCAGTTTCAAAGACATCGATTATATTGCTATGTTAAAAAAGTGCTTTTAGGTATTCTCTACTCTTTAAAAAGCACAACTTTTCTTTTCTACGTATACGTGACAAAATACCCTAACAAAGATGGGTTTGACTACATGTACATGAAAAAATGCACCTAAAGTTAAAAATATGACCGATAAAATCTCTCCACATACACTCTTACAAATTTGACAGACAAGCTCTTTCGAATCTCTCAGATCTTAGACTCACACGTACCATTGTTAGTTAACAAAATACAACTAACCGGAACAAATATATGAGATCCACAGAAAGTTGTTTGAAAACAAAATAAATTCATTTCTGATTAATATTAATATATTATTTTCTTAAGTTAATATTTTTTTCTTAGACCGTAGTGTTAGCACGAGTATCAAGGGTAGTACTATTAGGAGTTTTTAGAGGAATACATTTGTTTTACGTCCAATAAATTTTCAGAACTTCATAATTTTGGTAATAAAAAAGTACTGGCCCAGACCGGCAAACAGTAAACCGATTCTCACCGAAAATGAGTAAATTTCGGTCGATTTTGGTCTGAAATTCTGTAAAATTTAGACAAAATCAACTCATGAATATCTCAAACGTTAGGCGGTTTGCGCATCTATCGGAGACCGAGAACACGCTGTGGTAGCAAGCTCTTAGAAGTGACAAATGGATGCTCTTATGAGTGACAAATCATATGATAAATCAAGTGATGATGGTACTTATAACTTGGATTATATTGCATTAATAATTTTTGTTTTAATTCATTATTGTGGGTAATTTTTTTCTTATCTGACTGGCTTGGGAATACCCAAGTTTTGAGTCCTGCATCCGTCCCTGTCCATCATGCAAGACTGTTGAGTTAGAAAAAAAATCGGTTGGACTCATCTGCTGGATAATCATGAAATTCCTCTTCAACCATGGTTATGATTTGCTCTATGTTATTTGGGGTTTTGTTATGAAACAAAGCTGGATTGCAGCCAACCAAATACAAAGATATAAAACGTTTAGGTCAAGTGAATTAGGAGCTTGTGCAGCCTCAACAAATATCAAATCATTAACATCAATATATATCTTAGCATTATCTTGCTGGGTGTACGCTCTTCAGAGGGCCAGTCTCCTTTAATTGCTGGATTGACTTTTTGTATCAAGAGCTCTTGAATGTTGTCTTTTTAGATGTCATGGTGTTTGTAACTAGAGTATCTACATCTTGAAGTAAGATTAGGAAAATAAGTGAAATGGAAATGCTATTTGAAAAACAACTTGCATACCATGCCTCAAGGTTGGCCCGTGCTACTCCTCCGAGCTAGTTCAGTATAAATGGAGGGGAAATTTCTAGTTTTCCATCTTACCCTCAGTGTCAAACCTAGGCCAAGTAACAAAAGCTAGGAACATAATCTTTTGTATGATTTTTTTTGCTTCTCACAGCATTTTGCAGATGTTCTTTGTTGTTGGCAAGATAATATTTTGAGGTACGTCTAGTTCTATAGAACCACTTCTCATCAATGTATATAATGTTGTACATTGGTTTGAAAGTGGGTGCACCAGGAACTATTTTCAAACATTGACAAGCAGTACGAAACCCTACAAAATTAGCTTAATTTCCTTCAAACACCTTCATACCAAGTGCATCATTTAAATCACATAAGGATGTGTGTTTCTTCAACTCTATAACTTTTAAAAATTCAGAAGGAACATCCTTTTTAATTGCCAACATTATGTGCCCTTGTTTTTAAGACCTTCTAAACCACCGTCCTAGCCAGCACGCCATACTATCTGGACGATTCTGATGAGTGTGTCAAATTTGAGAGCAACTTATCTTGAAACTCCACGGGTGGAGAAAATGCAGATCAATTCATGCCACCAACTCCATATAGATTGCAAATTCAGATCGTTGCGTTAAAACATTCTCCTTCCACTGGAGCCTAAAAAACATATGCACAAGAAAATTATAGCTACTGGACAAACATATGAAATTAATGAATATGAACTGCCACTATTGTTACATACATGAGTATGAATTGCTACTAGTATGACAACTACAACTAATTTACAGAAAGGAATTGTACCTTTGGCAGCAATAGAAGAACTACATCCATGTGATTGGCCTATGCCCCCATCAACTTCTTGTTTGGATTTAGAACCTTCATCTTCTCCATGTTCGACTGCACAAATGCAAGGCCCAAAATCTATAAATTGTCAATAGAAGAAAATAGAAGATCTCCTGAATATTGAAGAGCAATCTAGTATTATTTTTATACCATACCATGTTGTAGTCTAGTTCAAGAGCAGCCCACATCCCACTCGTCCACATGTCCTCGTCACGATCCTAGTCATTAGGTAGCTCTAGGTTTAGGTCGAAGTCTCTAGTGACCATGGAGTGGAAAGAGATATAAGACCTCTTTGTTTCAGTTTCTTACTGAAAAGCTGAAACTTAGAAGCTGAAACAAACAAGATTCTGAAAAGCTTGCTTTTGAAATGCTGAAAAGCTACCTTTTAGAGAAATGAACTAAAATTTGAAAAGCTCACTAAGGGCTGCATTTCTGGCTTTTAATGTGCAGAAAATCTAAAATTATATTATAAAAGTTAACATCCAAATTTCATCCTAGCTTTTCAACTAGCTACTAGCTAGCTTTTCTAAAAGATCAAAAGCTTCAGCTCAAACAAAGAGGGCCGTAGGGAGATGCTTCAGGAAGTAGTTTGAACTGGCCTCTAATGGTGCCATATATAGGCATCCATTGAAGCTTGATTTGATCCAGTGCTAAAAATTCTAAGCAGGCGCAAGAAAAAGAATGTTTCACCAAAATTTCGTGGTGTTTTGTTTCTAAATTTTATCTAGCACACCATTATGATTTTTTTTTTGCCAAATTGCTCTGGCAAGCGCTGCTTTAATGCAATGGGGTGGTGTGTTGTGCGTGAAGGACTTTCCAAGTTTTGGCTAATAAAAGAGCAACTATTGGCATGATTATTGCTTGATTAAATGGGAGCCATTACCAAAGTATGTTTATTTGAGAATAATAGCTTAATTCCTTGATCTTGGTGTCATTAGCCTAGACAAAGATGTTTGGGAGATGGAGGGAGTATATTAGTAGTAGCATTAGTGCAGTGGTCGACAGAGTGTCCAGAACTAGGGTGTACTACCAGGATGTCAAATACCCGAGTGTCACATAGATGGATAGCACCAGCCCACTCGGGGAGCTGTATCCCCAACGACCACACTCAGGGAAAAGCTCTCAGGAGAAATTACTCGGGGGAAATACCATCATCCCTGAGAGGCCACTCAGCACTAAACGAGCACGCGGGTGTGTTCTCCATCTGTTTCTATTTCCCTGAGTGATTCTGACACTCAGGAAACTTACATTCTCTAATTCACTTTTCCTTTTCCATTAAAATACAATGTGTTGGTTAGCAATTTTGAAACACAATCATATGATCACATCAGAAACTAATAGATATTATATGATCATTTAAATTCCCCTCATGATCTTTACATGAAAATAAGGTTCCCGTGATCATCATTTTAAACCATACAATTGAAGTCTGCTGATTACTAGACAAGTAGCCACCTATAACCCATCTATTAGTAGGTCAGAACAAAATACATCCCTATTTCTGCCACTTGTAACCCATCTATTAGTTGATCAAAACAAAATACAACCCTGCGAAGCATATGGTCACTTAGTCACATGCCCATGACTCGACTTCCAACTTCATTTGTTCCAGCATCTGCACTGTATCAATTCGATCTGAATCAGATGAACCCTAGCTAAGGAATAAAAAAACGTAAATTGACAAATACACTGTGGTTTTTATATTCTTTTGTAGTTGTGAAGGAGATGCCTCGATAAGCTCTTCAGATGAAATAATCCTGATGACGGCATCAGCAAGTCCGCCAACAAGTGCAAAGACATAAATAAATATTATTGTAAACAGTTATAAATATTGTAAAAGGCAGGTGGCCACAAAATCATCCCTTTTAGTTTTATTTTTCACCCATCCAAGTGTCCAGCTGCACAGGCACAAAGGTTACGTACCCAATGCATCAACAATATAGGGTACAAATATTAGGTATCCAAGTGTGCTGATCATAAGAGTACAAGGTCATGTATACAACTGTGCTGGCCACACAATCACAAGGTTAGATATCAAATTATATGGCGACACAAGATTATGATCCAAAAGTACTAGCCACACAGGTGCGAAGGTTAAGTATCCAAAAGGGCGTTGATCACATGGATTTAAGGTCATGCATTCAATCACACATGCACAAGGTACTTGTCCAAATATGGTGGTTACATAGACAAAAAAAAGGTTAGGATCTAAATGTAATGGTCATACAAGCAGAAAGGTCAGGTATCAAGTTGGCTGATAACACAGGTACAAGATGATGTAGCCAAGTGTGCCGGTCACATGGCACAAAGTTTGTATCTAAATGTCCTAGCCACACTCGCACAAAAGGTTGGGTATCTAAGTGTGACATCACTCAAGCACAAAATCATATATTCAAGTGTGCCTAGTTACAAAGTCACACGAGTATCCAAAATGTGTCTATCTTATGGGCAAAAGGGTTGGACCCGTATATATTTGCCATGAAGTCTTAAAGGTTAGATATCTAACTCAGTAGATCAATAAGCACAAGATTATGCAACCAAATTTGCTGGACACACATGAATACAAAATTAGGTATCTAGATGTCTTGGTCAGACGGGCACAAATTATGGTCCAATAATGTTTCGACCACATAAGCACAAATGTAGGTGTTAAGCATGTCAATCACATAGGAAAAGGTTATGTCTTAAAGTATTCCAGCGACAAAGATACAAGGATAGGTATCTATGTATTGGTCACATGGGAACAAGGTAAGGCTACACTTCATGCGCACAATATTTTTGGATAGAAAACTACTCCTTATGCATGCTTTTCTGCATCACCTTAATTTGTAAATCCAATCAACATTAATTGGTTCTATTGCAAAACAACTAATACAATTGTGTGTCCAAGGATTCCTAGCTCTGTGTAGTTAATATCCTCAATATAATCATTATTACCTGTGAAAAACAGAATTTTTCAATCTCATAAAGTCTGTTGTTTGAGTTGCAGTGCATGCATGGAGGTATAGGAAATAGGACAATTCGATGGACTTGGAGGGCCTGTTTCATGAGAAGAAGATAATCACTCATGGTGGAACAATGTTTGGAGCAGATGGGAGCGTCGTCAGGGATTACCATGCTTGACACAGAGGAGGCCTTCAATGGTTTCCATTGGTCATCATGCGCCATGAAACAGCGGAAAGCAAATGAATTTGTGTAGATAGGATATACTGTGGTCCTTAATTAGGATTCCTTTGGCATTAAATGCCGAGCTTTCTCTTTGTAGTTATCATTATCTTCCTTATTATTCTATGTTTTTGAATGAATATATCTTTTGTTTTCAGCAATATATGATGCATTGTGATATATATTCATAAGTATCTCAGCCTATCTAGCTACTCCGCTTTCCAACACTCATGTGTGCCAGACACTTAAGACGTTCTTGAATGTATGTGCCAAACACTTACCATATTTGAAACTTATGTGTCACAGACTTAAGGTACTACACTTAGGTCCTTGTGTTTTATGCACTATATCCATCTATTTTAAGTTCTTGTTCCGTCCTACTTTACATTTGCTTCTGCATCTCTCTTTGGCAATTTTTATTGTAACTCAATCACTCCATGGACTGGTTGAAACAATGATATATATTAGAAAAGATATGTCAACCTAGAGTCATTTGTCACCGAAGATGCAAAATAGTGTGAGGTCAAGAAGGAGTGCATTTGAATTAGAAAACATATGTCAATCGTCTGGATTTGAAGCGTCACTGTCGACCATTAGTGGGAAAGACAGCTATATGAATGCATTTCATGATAGCATATATAATGTTTTGATGGGTGAATTAGATTAGATTTTGTGTGAGTTGACGTGTTTACACTATATTTCTAAGAAGTGTCATAACATTATAAATTGGGCAACTTTGCTAAAGGACACTGTAAAAATGTGGCATTTGCTTTGGGACACTAAAATTTTAATTTCTTTGCTACGGGACACCCTGTCTAGTATCTCAGTGTTAAGCAGCAAAGAAATTTCATGTTAGTGTCCCAAAGCAAATGCATCCTTTTTACAGTGTCTTGTAGCAAAATTTCCCATATAAATTTGTTTAATTGCCAAATATTTAATATTTGCGTGGAATTGAAAAATACACTTACGAACAAATATTTGGTGCTAAATTGATAGAAATGGTGCATGGGGATCAAAAATGTTTTGTATTTTTTTAAAAAAAGGTAAATATGTCATTATATAAGTCAAAAAACTATAAAAGCAGATTATATAAGAGCCCTTCTAAGGTCCTATTTGTTTCAGCTTTTCAGTTGACTTTTGAAAAGCTAAAAAGCACAGGATGCTTTTCTGGTTTTTAGTGTTCATAGAAGCTAAAAGTATATTACAAAAGCAAACATTCCAATTTAATCAGCCAACTTTTCTGAAGACTAATTTCTGCTTGTTCACCTCTTAAGAGGTAAGACATAAATTCGATCTCAACCATCGATTTAAGAAGAAAATATAAAGAAACAACTTAATATCAACCAATAACGTGTCCTTGATTACCGTCACCTGTCAAAACTCACTAATTACTTTCCAAATTGAATGATTAGTAATTGCTCCCTCCGTCCCAAAATGAGCTTCGTTTAAGCTCAAAATCCTTTTCCCACAATCATCTACGTTTGTTGCTATTTCCCAGGAGAGCCCCTCGTAACGTGTGCATGCAATCGTTTTTTCTCCTTCCTAATTAACTTCCGTGGCCGTTTGGCTCCTGCATGCAGCCTCCCGCTGCATGCGGTCTGCGTGCGCTCTTTCGCTTCCATGCGCTCTTCCTCTCCCATGCTGCACCTCTTCTTCTCTTCCTACCTGCTGCCTTTATTCTCTTGCTGCTACGCTATTCCTGTCCCTGCTCTTGTGCTCATCAAGATGGAAGAAAAGCTTGTATGTGGTGTGAACTGGGTGCCGGACAGTGAAGATAGCATGGAGTTGGATAGTGACACCGAGTTTCCGGACGACATTGTACTTGAGGATGAGATATCTAACAAGCTTGAAGTCGAGATGCCGGCGCTAGTTACAGACGCGATCGATGGCCTTTTGAAACTTGCTTCAACGAAGGTTAGTGTTTTTCTTGATGAAAAGGCAGTGCATGAAGTCGTTGAGTTTATGAGGCCTCTTATGTTTCCTGCCTGCTATGGAGGACACGATGCTAATATCAATAACGCTGCGACTACACTATTTTGCATTGGGCATGGACTTGGTAATGTAGCACCGTGATTAGAAGCTGATAATGTTGTTTCATTAGTTTGCAAGCTTGCTGCTACTAGTTCTCATCCACTGAACATGTAGCTTACATAGTTTTGTAAGGCAAAAAACAATCTAAGTGATGAATTCCATTGCTTGGTTGTAAAGCTCCATGGGACACTCCAACGTAGTGGGAAGGGTGCCTGTCATCTCCATGGTCTTTTTCTTCATATGTGGAATGTTGTATACTGTCCACCATTTTGCTTCATCACCTCCATCATGCAAGATTGCTGAGTTAGGAAAATCCGATTAGATCGATTTGTTGGATACTCCTGATATGCCTCTAGAACCTTGGTTACAATTTGCTCTATATTGTTTGGAGTTCCTTTATGAAACAAAGCTTGGATTGCTGCAAAAAAACCAAGATCCAAGACATTAAGATCAGGTGAATTGGGAGGTTGGCACGTTAGCTGTATGTTCCATCCGTCAGCTTGTGCAGCTTCAACAAATGCCGGGTCATTTACATCAATATGTGTCTTAGCATTGTCCTGTTGGATGTAAATTGGCATACCACACTCTTCAGCAGGCCATTTTTCTTTGATTGCTGGAATGACTTTTTGGATAAGGAAGTCCCGAATGGTTTCTTTCTTCACTGATGTCATGGCCTTTGTAACTAGAGTACCTACACGATGCAGCAATATTAGACAAATAAGTGAAAGGAAAAAAATGACATATTAAACCAACATGCCATTATAAATTTGTGTATCATACCTCTAGGTCGGTTTACACTTCTCCTCTGTGCTGGTTCAATATAAGTGAAGGGGAAAATGCCTAATTTTCCATCAAAGATGCAATTGCCCTCACTGTCGAATCTGGGTCAAGTAACAACAGCAAGGAACATTCTATGAAATTTTTGCTTCTCACTGCCTTTTGCGGACGTGCTTCGTCATTGGCCAGATAATATTTCTGGTTATGTCTAGTCCTGTAGAACCACTTTTCGTCAATGTACACGATGTTGTACATTGGTTTGAAAGTGGGTGCAGCAGGTTCTACGTTTTCCAGCATTGACAAGTAGTACTGAACCCTTTCCTTCTTATTGTCATCTGTCAAGCTGAAATTTAAGTCATTTGTGTGCCGACGGAAATATCCTTCCTTGAAACACCTATGAAGTGTGCTCTTTTTCATACCAAGCGCATTAGATAAATCTCTTAAAGTTGTGCGTTTCTCCAACTCTATGGCTTTTATGGTTTCAGGAGAAATTTCTATTCTTTTACGACCAACATTATGTTTCAGCTTGTTTTTTAAACCTTCTAAACCACCATCCTGACCTGCACGCCATATCAGTTGCACAATTCTAATGGGTACGTCAAATTTAAGAGCAACTTGTTTCGAAACTCCACGATGAAGAACAGGTGGATCAATTCGTGCCAGCAACTCCATATAGATGGCCAACTTCAGATCATCATGGTAAAACCT
Source organism: Zoysia matrella (assembly GCA_001602295.1). Classification (NCBI taxonomy): domain Eukaryota; kingdom Viridiplantae; phylum Streptophyta; class Magnoliopsida; order Poales; family Poaceae; genus Zoysia; species Zoysia matrella. The sequence continues at coordinate 161,119 of BCLG01000216.1, forward strand.
CCTTCTCCTCTGTGTATTTGAGCCTAAAGAAAACGTATCAACTTACACGAAATTTACTTCTCTACTGATAAATCCTCTCCGCAACAAGAAATTTAGTGCTACTGATGAATGTACATTGAGTAATTATACCTTCAGCAACGTCAGAAGAACCCCCTTCGTGTGGTTGGGTTGAGCCCCCAATAGCTTCTTGTTCGACATGATAATCTTTGCCTTCATCACCTCCATGTTCAAATGTACAAATGCAAGAATCAAAACAATAACTCATCGATAAAAGAAAACGAAAGCAAAAGAAAACAGAAGCACTCTCAAACATGATGCAGTTCAATGGAGTAGCACCTTCATCCCACACCATGACGTAATCAAGTTGAGCAGCAGATCCATCCCAGTCACCCATGGCATCCCAATCGACGGCCTCGCCATGATCCAAATCATCAGGTGGCTCTAGGTTCAGATCAAAATCTCTAGGGGCCATGGAGTGGAAAGATACGGAGTATTCTGATAGATGTACGCTTGGAGAATTTGTGTGGAGCTGGACTCAACAAGATATATAGATGTCCCTCGAACGTGATCTGCGAAAATGAAAGGCACCATGCACAGGCGCACAAATGGAATATTTCAGCGAAAATGCATGCCTATTTCACGGGCTGGCAAGTTCTCAATCCGCGCCATTCTAATTTTGTTCCAGCACGAAAGTTGGAAAGTGCTGAGCCCGCGCAAAAAACTTTCAAGTTTCGTTTCGTAAACATGCAGACCTGCATGCAGTCATTAAACGGTAATACGCGTGAAGGTGAAGAACTGCATGCATGCATGCATTAGTGGGCAGCGTAATTAGCGTGGTATAATTAATGTTTCTTGGTTTTGGTGTCCACAGACTATACGAAGCTCATTCCGAGACAGAGAGAGTAATAATTATTAGAGAACTTTTACCTCGTAAGAAGTAAAATAATAATTTAAATCTCGAGATTAACATAAATGAACAGACCAAAATCATTTGGATCTATTTTAGAATATATCTTATATAATTAAGTCTCTAAACACCCCACCCATTTTTAATAATCTAAATTATAAAATCTACTTGTATAATCTGTCTTCTCCTGTTTATACAGAATTCAGAGCAAACTGAAAACACACCAAAAACATGCATCGATCTGTGCGAAAAACATGCACGCTGAACCAAGAAAATTAGCACCAAATTATCCGGAGTTCATTGTTTCGTTGCTGGCCATGGTAAGTTCCAGATGCTGCCGTTTCAGGCATGCATCCACGCAATCTCACTATCCAATTTTCAGGAGGAGGCGATGGGCTGTACAAGCACATCGTCCCTGTCCAGCATGTTTACCCTGACACACAGCCACGATCTCGAGCTCGGCGAGGAAAGTGGTGCAGTCCTCAACGTCGTCCTTCTCGCATCGCAGCCGCCCGAAGGCTGCCACCAAACCAAATCAATGGAGGATTTAGTACAGATCAGAAGAACAGCACCTTCGTTGTTGCAAGCATTGATGTGTTGGTCAATAAGTAAATCAATGGAGGATTTAGTACAGTATTTGAAGTTAGATATATAAGTGTGTTGATCACACAAGTACAAGGTTATCTATCGAAGTGTGCTAGCAACACCCGAGCACAAAGTCAGGTCTCCAATGTTTCGGTTACACAACCACAAGGTTAGGATCTAAATATAATGCATCGGCTAGTCGGCTACACAAGCACAAATATTAGGAATTTAAGTATATATGCCAATCATGCAGGCACAAGGCCATGTCTCTAAGTGTCATAGCCACAAAACACAAGGTTATGTATCTGAATGTATCGGTCACATGGGAACAAGGTAAGACTACACTTCATGCGCACAATATTCTTGGATAGAAAACTAATCCTTGTGTATGCTTTTCTGCATCACCTTAATTTGTAAATCCAATCAACATTAATTGGTTCTATCGCAAAACAACTAATACAAATGTGTGTCCAAAGATTCCTAGCTCTGCGTAGCTAATATCCTCAATAATCTTTATTACCTGTGAAAAATAGAATTTTCAATCTCATAATGCCACTTGTTTGAGTTGCAGTGTATGCATGAAGGCATTGGAAATAGGAAAATCCGACGGACTTGGAGGGCCTTTTTCATGAGAAGAAGATAATCACTCATGGTGGAACAATGTTCGGAGCAGATGGGAGTGTTGTCAGGGGTTAGCATGCCTGACATAAAGGAGGCATTCAAAGGTTTCCAATTGTCATCATGCTCCATGAAACAACGGAAATCTAATGAATCTGTGTAGATAGGACATCGTAGATAGGATATACTGTGGTCCTTAATTAATTAGAATTCCTTTGGCATTAAATGCCGAGCTTCCTCTTTGTAGTTATCAGTATCTTCCTTATTATTCTATGTTTTTGAATGAATATATCTTTTATTTCAGCAATATATGATGCATTGTGATATATATTCATATGTATCTCAGCCTATCTAGCTCCTCCACTTTCCAACACTCATGTGTGCCAGACACTTAAGACGTTCTTGAACATATGTGCCAAACACTTACGATATTTGAAACTTATATGTGTCACAGACTTAAGGTACTACACTTAGGTCCTTGTGTGTTACACACTATATCCATCTATTTTAAATTCTTGTTCTTGTCCTACTTTACATTTGCTTCTGCATCTCTCTTTGGCAATTTTTTTCTGAATCACTCCATGAACTGTTTGAAACAATGATATTAGAAAACATATGTCAACCTAGAGTCATTTGCCACCGAAGATGCAAAACAGTGTGACGTCGAGGAGTGCATTTGAATTAGAAAACATATGTCAATCATCTGGAGTTGAAGTGTCACTGTCGACCATTAGTGGAAAAGACAGCGATATGAATGCATTTCGTGATAGCATATGTAATGTTTTGATGGGTGAAGTAGAAATTAGATTTTATGTGATTTGACACGTTTACACTGTATTTCCAAAAAAGTGTCATAACATTATAAATTGGGCAACTTTGCAAAAGGACACTACAAAAATGTGGCATTTGCTTGGGGATACTAAAATTTAATTTCTGTGCTGCTGGACACCCAATCTAGTATATCAGTGTTAAGCAGCAAAGAAATTTCATGTTAGTGTCCCTAAGCAAACGCATCCTTTTTACAGTGTCCTGTAGCAAACTTTACCGTATAATTAAATTTGTTCAATTGCCAAATATTTAATGTTGCATGGACTTGAAAAATACGCTTAAGAACAAATGTTTGGTGCTAAATTGATAGAAATGGTGCATGGGGACCAAAAATGTTTTGTAATTTTTTTAAAAAAGGTAAACATGTCATTAGATAAGTCAAAAACTATAAAATCGGATTATCCCATGTGACGGACCAATGACACAACCAAAAAAAGTATCATCTATAGCTGTAATTCGCATAGTAGAAGGATCTGTTTCAGCGGAGCTTGTCAAGGCTGAGTTAGCTCGTCTGATCCCGGTGACATGGAATTGGGTGGTTAGAAGGCACAGTGAGAATTCATATCTTGTGCCATTTCCTTCCCAAGTCGAGTTACAAAGAATGGTGGCTATTAAGAGGGTTCCGACAGACAACAATGAAGGTGTTATGGCTTTTGAGGAATGGAACCAAGAGATCAAACCTAAGAGAAAACTCATTAATGTCTGGGTTCTAATATATGGTGTACCATATGAAATTCGTTCTTTTCTCCCTCTATGGGCTGTAGGATCTATCATTGGAGCAACCTAGAAGGTGGACATGAGATATATGAGAAAAACAGGAGTGGTTAGGTTCAATGTGGCAGTCTTAGATATTAATTCTATTCCAGCATCCGCAGAGATTATTGTTGGAGATTCTTTATATGATATTTTCTTCATTATTGATACTGTTAACAATGAGAACCAAAGAAATGAGGATGATGAGGCTGATGATTTAGATGATGCTGATGAATATTATCAAGAAGAAGATCAATTCATGGAAGATGCTACAACACCACAGGAACCGGCAGAACAGAACAGTAATCTCATTTCTAATCCAGCAACTGCTGAAGATTCTAGAGCCAAAAAAGTAAATGCGGATTTAGAAAAAAATTGTTGATGAGGCTATGGACTTAGCTGTCGAAGATATGTTGGACAAGATTAGCAAAATAGTGATGATGGAAGAGGTGGAAGTAGATGAGGTAGACATGAAAGAATGTTATCAGGAAGCAGGTGGCATGGATCAGATGGAGAAGGAACCTAATGTACCTTCACAGGTGCTGCTGGTGCAAACTGAACCGGCACTGGAACCACATGACCATAGTGAAACTACTCTAGAGCCGCAAGTGGAGATACAAACAGACCTTGCGGTGGCACAGGTGGAGGTGATGCAGATGAACACACTGGTACAGGAAACATATGAACCTGCTGGAACATCATTGGAGCAGCAACACAAGGACTTGCCGGGTCCTGAACACGATGGACTGCTGTAACAGCCCGTATTTCCAGTTGTTGGGCTGGATTTTCTTCCTCTTCCGCGGCCATCCTGGCCGTTGATCTCCCTTCGATCGGACGGTTCTCCTTCTCTCCCACCAACCTCCAGCCTCCTATAAAACTTGTCCCAACCCTAGCCGCCTCTACCCCATCACCCAGCCCCGCGTCCCTTGTCCGTGCGCGCCCCCGGCAGTGCGCCGCCGCGCCGCCCCTGCTCCAGCCCCGCCTGCCCTGCACGCTGTGCCGCCCCGCTCGCCTCGTGTCACCCTGTGCAGGTTCGCGCACCGGCAGCAGCGCGCCCCCCGCTGGATCCTGGCCGCCTTCGCTCGCAAGCTGCGCCGTCTCGCCTCCTCGATATGCCGTCCGTGCCTGTCTCACTTCGACCCCGAGTTGCCTCATCCACATTGAGCTCGCGTGCGCCTGCGCCACCCATCTCACGTGCCCCAATCGTCCGCGCCAGCGCCGCCTCACCCCAATCTCCTCGTGCGCCTCGTGTTGCGCCTCACCGCATCGTGCTCGGCCTCAGTTGCCTTCGTCCTCGTCAGGCCGCCGTGCACCCTCTTCCTTGAGCCCTCCTCGACCTTGACCTCGTCCTCGACCAGCTTCGTGTGTCGGCAGCCCGTCCTGGTCGTCTCGTCAACGACCGTCCCCGTCCCGGCAACCGTGGTCCTCGCGCCTCCGTCGACCGCGCCGCCGGCTTCACCGCCTCGTCGTCGCCCTGTCTTTGACCGTTTGTGTGGTCTTCATCGTCTCCGCGTCGATCCCCGTCGAGCCCGTCATCACCCGTCCCTGGTCGTCTGCCGTTTGTCGTGCAGTCCCTGTCCTGCTCGCCAGTCCTGCGTCGCCCTGTCGTCCTTCGACCTGCCCGCGTCAACTGTCCCCGTCCGAGTTCTGTTTGGTCTCGATCATGCATCTCCGAATCCTCACACGTGCAACGGGGAGTTGCTGCAGTGCAGGTAATTCGTGTTGTGTCGATCTCCTCGCGGTGCTGGATTCTGGATCTAACGTTCCTGTCTTGGTCAGTTGTGCATTGTGGTGGGCCCTTCTAGTTGCTGCCATCTCCTGCTTGTCGACGCCGTGCAGTGCTGGTGAGACCTCTGCCTCTGTTTTTCATTGCCGGCGTTGGTAGTGTAATCTGTGCGTGGTTGACTTTAGATTGTTTTGCTTGCCCAGTGTCAGAGATCATCGCAGATCCTTGCTAGTGGGTTACCGCGGCACCGGGTCTCCGTCATCGCTTTCACGTTCGATCCGTCCAGAAGCTTCACATCGGCCTCGTCCGTGCCGCGCCATCCCCGTTGGTCCCTGCGTCATCCTGCTGCTCGACCCTGTTGCCATTCCTGTCGTCGTTCCATGACCGCACGGCTCCATCCTGGGCGGCTGTGTTTGTCCCCGCGTTGTTCGCAGCTGCTATGTCTCGTCTGCGCCGTCTCCGATCTGCCTTGCCGCGCCATCTCCATCAAACTGGCCAGTTTGCCTTTTCAGGTCCTTGGTGAGCTCTCTGCCTTTTTGCACGTCTTCTTTTGTGTTTCTGATCTCGTCTAGTTTCATTCAGGTGAAGGAAGACCGGAGGAGTTCTGCTGCAGTCGTCGCCATTTTCTGTTTTTAGTTTGGTGGTTCATGATTATTCTTCGCTGCCCGGTGAGCACAAGGTTGAAGCGGGAACGAGCACTCAAGCTGTGGCTAGAACACCTTGCGGGGTGTTGGAGTCCACATCGGTGCTGGTTCTCCCCGTGTGCTCGGCTGTCTCCGGTGAGCTTCCTTTGTTCCTATCATTTTCTTGGTTTTCGTTTCTGTGGTTGAGCTTGAACTCATCTGTGCCAGGAGGACTGAATCGTCAGAACATGAACACGTCTTGGTTGCTAGGCCACTGCATAGCCGAAGGCTGTCGTCGGAGGTAGGTGGAGAAATCGTCAAGGTGGAGCTGCCACCATCGTTGTGGTCACACCGCTGCCATTTCCTTGGTGAGACCGTGTTTCTTGTCTTCCTTTCCATGTCCTATTGGTCCGCCTTGTTGGGAATAAAGCCAGGTTGGCGTTTGTTTTTAGGTCGGTGGATCACCGCCATTCTTTGTGTCCGGTGCATAGGATCTGAGCTACGCCGTCTTCACCTCGACCTGTATTCCCACAGTTTTCCTTTGGCTTTTGCTCAAGTCTCGGTGAGCATCTTTGTCTCTCTGTTTAGTTTCTCATTGTTTCATTTCAATCTGTGAGTGCTGACTTCTCCGTCTTCTTCCTTGGTCGATTTTGCATTGAGCCACCACTTTGAGTGCAGGTTCAACCGTCCATGTTCTCGTCCCTTGGGTTAGCTCACTGATTGTTTCGTCAGAGAGTTTCTCGTGCCATTGACGTCGCCGACTCGTTGTTGAACCAAGCCATGGTGAGCTCTGTTCCCTTGTCCTTGCATCTTTTTGGTCGCTTAGCAAAGTTCGCAACTCGTGGCTACGAGTTGGTGCTGAAGTCTAAGTTTACCGTTGTGTGCAAGGATCATTCCAGCTCAAGGCCAAGATCAGCGAAGTCGGCTGTGACCGAGTCCAAGTTTGGGATTGTTCAGTCATGTCGAGTTCTGGCGCTGCTTTCGCCTTCAGTCATCATCCGTCTTGCTTCAACCTTGGCTCAAGTTTTGGTGAGCACTTATGTACTTTTTCCTTTTCTGTTGGTTAAGCCGATCCGTAGCTCGTGTGGTGTCCAATTTGGTTTCAGGGCTAAGACACATTGAATCGGTCGTGTCCAGGCCTTCGGACACCTGCACGAGGTCCGGCTGTGATCCAGCTCTGGGTCACGTGGCCGTGATCGTGTCCAAGCCCCAGTTCGTTCTCTAGTCGTGCAGTCGGTGACCATCCTGTGGGTCACGTGGCAGGCACAGTGTCCAAGCCTTTGGACACGTGTCCACGGTTTGGTTGTGACCCAGCTTGTGGTCACGTGGCTGTGACTGTGTCTGTGCCTCAGTTCTTTCCTGTTCAGGCTAACGTGTGACCAGATCCTTGGACACGTGCCGTCTACCGTGTTCGGACCCCGATTCTCACACGTTCGGCCTAGTCTGTGTCTTTTCCCCGGGAAACGATCGTGAGATCGTGTCTTGGAGTCCGTTCTTATCTGATCTGTGTATCCGTTCGTAGAGTCCGTTCTAGTAGTTGTTGAGTCGTCCTTTTCAGTTTCTCACCTGTTTTTCGTGCCGTTGGTCCAGTTGGAGATGTTGTGAGTTCTTGAAGACTGATCTGCATGAGGACCTAGATCTTGGATGGGATCTCGACTCACAAGGCAAGCCACACTCCTTGACCAATTTTGATCCTAACTTTTAAACTGCATGTTTTATTTAAAACCATAATTTACATGCCAACTATTTTAAAATATGCTAGCAACATTCTCAAGCCGTGCCTATTTATCATTCCACATATTATGAACCCTAGGACTGCATTAGTACTATTGCTTTATTTTTATGCTCAGCCATGCTTAGTTACATTTATTTACTATACTTCACACCTTATCACTATAAAAATAGAATTTGTGTTAAATACTTTTGAACTGTGATTCAAATGTGTATGTTTTGCAAATAACTCTATACAAACTATTTAGCGGGGGCAGGCTAGAGTATGAGGTGCTGGGGGACTCTTGGGAAGTCCCTGTTGACGTACCTGTTGCGGGTACACATGAGGTTCTAATTTTTGGACCTTCCGAGAGGTTTGTTGGTTGTTGGAGTTGAGGTTGGAGATAGAGCCTGCCGTGGCAATTAAGGACCAAGTCCTTCAAGCTTTGTACGCTCAGTCGATAACCATGCACACCACGTTACCCTGTATGGGCAGTAGCTTGATCTTGAAGCTTGCCGAGACTGGTTGTTTACCCGTGGGTTGGTGGTGACGTGTTAGTGTGGTGTAGAGCTATGACTCCTCACATGAGATCGAGATACTCTACATGATTAGTGGTAGACTCTTCACAGCTCCAGGATCCGATTGTGTAGGCACTTGAGATCCCTATCTTGAAGAACGGATAACGCCAGTTAAAGCTTGTGGATGGGTCTTATGTGGTCACTATATCGAGGGCTGCGGCCACGGTCCTTGCTATGGTGCCACTTCTCGTGGGTGTAGGTGCATAAGCTCTGTAAAGTTACAGTCAATGCGTATTGCCATGTTCTTTTTTAAGGACACCCCCTGAGTTGTGCTCCTCGTTGAGTAGTTTTGTTTTCTTCTCTCTACCCTCTATTTTCAAATGTTTTGGACTCCGACTGTGGCCAGGTGTGGAGATTACACCGGCATTTAAAATGAACCCTCGTTCGGGATAACGGAGATCCCTATGGGGCAAGATAATAAAATTGGACTGTTTTAAAATAAAACTTCTTACATCTTTAAAAGTAAAATATTTTAAACTTGCATTTAGCACTCGAGCCAGCTTTTATCCTTGAAACTATCCTTTGCATGCATACATTGTTGCTAGGTAGCGCGCGGTTTGCTGAGTATTCACGTACTCATGGCTTTTCAAGCCCTTCTTTTTTAGAGGTCAGCTAGAAGATCATTTTCTTCTGTCTTTCGGCCGTGGTTTGAGGTTCGCTCCTGCACTCAAGTTGCCTGTGGAGAAAGTGGTTCGTCTTAGTGTTTGCTCTCGCTCGTTGTTCTCACTGCTGTTCCAGTTCTTCCATTCTCAGTAGTTTTGTTCTGCTATAAGAAGTTCAGTAGGTTTTATGGATGATCTCGTTGATTTAATTTATCTTATCTTTGTTTACTCACTCTGTTATGGTTTTTGATTGATCACTTGTGATAAACGTGTTTGCCAATCTCCTGGGATTGGCAAAAGCACGTAAGATCGGGTCTTATCAAAAGGTAAGAAAACTCGGTCGTTACAACTGCCATCAGCAGTGCTGCCGGTTGGATCACAGCGCGATTTAGGAGTTGAGAAACCAACTGCTGTTACAAATGAAAATCAGGGGGTGCCGTCAAAACTGCAAAAGATGTTTGAGCAGCACAGGGAGAACAAGCATAAAAACACTTCTCGTAATCAAGCATAGAACCAAACAAAGCGAGTCAAGAATAAGGAAGCAGAGAAGGCCTCAGGAAATCTACAAGCACTCAGATGCAGCTCAAGGGCAGCAGCAAAAAATGATGATCACACCCTCACTAAGACAGAACGCATGGCTGCAAGAAAGAATTTAGAAGGGCCAGTTATGAAATCCTTTCCGTCCTTTTCAGATTCCCATATTTCTTCAAATATTAGCAACCCGGGCATTTCTTTGAGTAGACATGATAATGAAGTTCATGTATCAGTGAAGTCTCTTAAAAACATAGAAATAGATAGGCTCTCTGGTTCAGCTAATAATAAGAAGAAGAAGAAGAATTGCTCAATGGTTTCTTGTGCTGATGAGGAAGAGGATAATTTAAATACCATTTTTAGCAAAGTATGTGGTGATTTAAATGAACAAATAGAAGAAGAGGGACTAGATCATATCTGTTGCGATCTAAATGTAGTCACTAAGAAGAAGGTACAAAACCTCAGCAAAAAAGTAAAGATAGTGAGGCCATTGAAAAATTTAAACACCACGCCCAAATTGTTTACTCGATGAAAGGAATTTTTTGGAATAGCAGAGGTCTTGGAGACTTGGCTAAACATAGATACTTGGTGATATGGTTAAAGAAGAGCAAATTAATTTTATTGCTCTAATGGAAACTGGTCAGGATGAATTCCCAAATGAGACCTTAAATAAGTTTTCTGGAGGTAGGAAATTTTTATGGCACGCTATGGCACCACATGGTAGATCAGGTGGAATTCTCCTAGGAGTCGATCTCTCTATATTTGACATTGGCTCCATTTTTTAAGGAGAGTTTTTTGTAAAATTCCTACTTAGGAACAAAAATGATGGTTTTAAGTGGGTACTTTATTCAGTTTATGGAGCAGCACAACAGGAACATAAAGAAAGGTTTCTTTTAGAGTTGGTTAACTCTTGCTCTCATGAATCACTCTCCTATATTATTGGAGGTGACTTCAATATATTGAGACATGCAGGAGAAAAGAGCACAGATAATTTTGATTCTAAATGGCCGAATATTTTTAATATGGTCATAGAAGTGCTTAATCTTAAAGAGATTAAAATGTCTGGTCGCCAATATACATGGGCAAGTCATGGAGATGAGCCTACTTATGAGAAGATAGATAGAGTCCTTGTAAGTACAGAATGAGAAGAGAAATTCTCACTATCAACTGTACAAGCAAGAGACAGAAGCCAGTCTGATCATACTCCTCTCCTCCTTAACACAGGTTCTATTACACATAGTAACAGTCAACCTGTTTTCGAATTCGAAAGAGGTTGGTTCCTTAGAGATGGTTTCTATACCATGGTCACAAACACTTGGCAATCCGAAGTTAGAGGTAAAACTCCTATGGAACAATGGCAAAATAAAATCAGATCCTTACGGAAATATCTTAGAGGATGGGCCAAGAACACGGCAGGGATTTATAAAAAAAAAAGAAAAAGAATCTTATAGCCATGATCGATTCATTGGACAAAAAAGCTGATAATGAACCTTTACTAGATCATGAGATAAACTTGAAACATTATCTTAAAGAACGCTTAGTTCATTTACTACGAGAGGAGGAAATTAAATGGTATGAGCGATCCAAAGTAAGAACCTTGCTGGAAGGTGATGATAACACCAGAATTTTCCATTTGGTTGCTAATGGAAAGCACCGTAAACAACACATCCTCCAACTAGAACAAGAAGAGGGGGTAATAATTGGTGATGAAGAATTAAAATCCTACATTACAACATATTATAAAGATTTATTCGGCCCCTGAAACAAATCACTTCACTAAGTTGGAAAACCAGACAGAGGATATCCAACAAGTTAGTGAAGAAGAAAATGAGCTTCTAATAGCACCTTTCACAGAACAAGAAGTGAAAGAAGCTATTTTTTAAATGTAGCATAATAAATCTCTCGGTCCAGATGGCTTTCCAGCAGAATTTTATCAAGTATTTTGGGAAGTGACAAAAAAGGACTTACTAGATCTTTTTAAAGATTTCTATGAGGAAAAATTACCCCTCCATAGCCTAAATTTTAGAATTCTAATTCTTCTTCCCAAGACTAAAGAGGCAACTCGGATCCAACAGTCTAGACCAATTTGTGTTCTTAATGTTAGATTTAAATTTTTTACAAAAGTGGCGACAAACAGAATCAATAAAGTAGCAGGATCAGTGATTCAACCATCACAGACAGCATTTATGCTAGGAAGAAATATTATGGAAGGGGTAGTAATTCTCTATGAGACTATCCATGAGCTTCACACTAAGAAACTTAACGGAGTCATTTTCAAGATAGACTTTGAAAAGGCTTATGATAAAGCTAAGTGGACTTTCTTGCAGCAAACTCTAAGAATGAAAGGGTTCTCTTCCAAATGGTGTAGATGGGTAGACCAGTATGTAAATGGGGGAAGTGTGAGCGTCAAAGTTAATGACGATATTGGTCACTACTTCCAAATTAAAAAAGGTTTATGTCAAGGAAATCCAATGTCTCCAATTCTTTTTAACATAGTTTCCCCATTTAGTGGATGATGGTCTATCAATTTTACAGTACGCTGATGATACTATTATTTTTTTGGACCATGATATATAAAAAGCAAAAAAGATGAAACTACTGTTAACAACTTTCGAACAGCTATGAGGCCTTAAGATAAATTTCCATAAAAGTGAGATTTTATGTTATGGTGAGGCTAAGGAAGCATCACACCAATATACCGAGTTGTTTGGTTGTAATATGGGGGAATATCCATTTAGATACCTGGGTATTCCAATGCACCATAAAAAACTATTAAATAGTGATTGGCATGTCATTGAAGAAAGATTTGAAAAGAAGCTAAATTGCTAGAAGGCAAAGTACTTGATCACTATAGGTCCAGATTTTTTTGGCAAGGAAATGAAGATAAGAAAAAATATCGTCTTGCCAAATGGGACCTTTTATGTCGCCCAAAAGATCAAGGTGGATTAGGGATCATTGACCTACAAATTCAAAATCAAAGCTTGTTAAGTAAATAGATTTTTAAATTACTTAACGAGGATGGGATGTGGCAATCAATCCTTAGAAATAAATACCTAGGTTCAAAAACATTGT
>BCLG01000216.1:173657-211037 GCA_001602295.1 Zoysia matrella
TTCACAATTTTGGAGAGGTTTAATGAAAATCAAAGATCAATTCCTTTCATGTGGATCTTTTATTGTCAAAGATGGTACCCAAACTCAATTTTGGGAGGATACTTGGAGTGGTGTGAGACCACTTAAAGAAATATATCCCAACCTTTACCAAGTGGTTCATAGTGTAGCATTAATTTTATCAAGTGAACCATGAAATGTATCCTTTAGAAGGAGTCTAGTGAGAATCAAGCTCTTCGAATGGGGGAAGCTAGTTGAGAGAGTATCACAAATTAACATATCTAATGAAAGGGATACTTTTAGATGGAAGTTGCATAAGTGCGGTTTCTTTACAGTCCACTCTATGTATCAATTTCTAATAAATCAGGGAGCACCCTTTCATCATAAATATATTTGGAAGTTGAAACCTCCTCTAAAAATTAAAATTTTCGTTTGGTACCTCTCTACAGGGGTAATATTAACAAAGAATAATTTAGCAAAGCATAATTGGAAAGGAAGTAAAAAATGTTGTTTCTATAATAATGAAGAAACTATTCAACATTTGTTCTTTGATTGTCATCATGCAAAAAATATTTGGAGAGTAGTGCATACAACTACAGGTATAACTCCACCATATTCTATATCACACATGATGGGAGGTTGGCTTGATTGGGTTAACACAAAAGAAAAAAAAGACTATTTTTGTTTGGATTGCAGCATTATTTTGGGCCATATGGTGTTCCCAAAATGATTTTTTTTTAAGAAATTGAATTATACATCTTTTTTACAGGCTACATTCAGGGGAACTTACTGGTTTCGTTATTGGGCGATGTTACAGCCTAAAGACATAAGAGAGCAATTTTAAAAAGTGAGTGCAGCTCTAGGAGTCACGGCCATGGAAGTATATGCGGTTCAAAGATGGAGAATACATTACGGAATTTAGGCTTACTAGTTCTCTTCTCTTTTGTTTGTTTTTGCTTTGTTTGTGTGGGTGCGTTCAAAGAATTGGAAAAGTTGTAATAAAAATTAGGCTGCGTGCTTTATGCAGAGGCCGGAAACATGTTATGTTTCCTTTATCTAAAAAAAATATAAGAGCCCTTCTAAGGCTCTATTTGTTTCAGATTTTCAATTGACTTTTGAAAAGCTAAAAAGCACAGGATGCTTTGCTGGATTTTAGTGTGCAGAGAAGATAAAAATATATTACAAATGAAAACATTTCAATTTCATCAGCCAACTTTGTAAGTAGCCACCTGTCTGAAGACAAATTTTTGCTTGCTCACCTCTAAGAGAGATAAGACATGAATTCGATCTCAACTGTTGATTTAAAAAGAAAATACAAAGAAACAATTTAATATCAATCAATAATGTGTCTTTGATTACCCTCACCTGTAAAAATTCACTAATTACTTTTCAAATTGAATAGTATTGTAATTAATAATTATTAGAGAACTTTTACCTCATAAGAAGTAAAATAATAATTTAAACCTTGAGATCAACATAAATGAACGGACCACAATCATTTGGATCTATTTTAGAATATTTCTTATATAATCGGGCCTCTAAACACCCCACCCATTCTTAATAATCTAAATTATAAAATCTACCTATATAATCTAGATTAATAATTCCTAGTATGTGGATCTCGTTTTACAAGTGAATCGCTCTAAATCTTCTCTTTGTTTATACAGAATTCAGAGCAAACTGAAAAACACACCAGAAATATGCATCGATCCTTGCAATAAACATGCACGTTGACACCAAATTATCCAGAGTTTCATTTGTTTCCTTGCTGGCCATGGTAAGTTCCAGATGCTGCCGTTCAAGCATCCACGCAATCTCACTATTCAATTTTCAGGAGTCGATGGGCTGTACAAGCATATCGAACACTTGGTCCAGTCCAGCATGTTTACCCTGGAGCACAGCCACGATCTCGAGCACGGCGAGGAAGGTGGTGCACCTCAACGTCTTCCTTCTCGCATCGCAGCCACCCAAACACTGCGACCAAACAAAATCAATGGAGGATTTAGTACAGATCAGAAGAACAGCACCTTCATTGTTGCAAGCATTGATCATCTATCCAAGTGCGTTGATCAATAAGTAAATAATAGGATTTAGTACACAGAACTTTAAAGTTAGATATATATAAGTGTGTTGATCACACAAGTACAAGGTTATCTTATCTATCCAAGTGTGCTAGCAACACACGAGCACAAAGGTAGGTCTCCAATGTTTCGGTCACACAGCCACAAGGTAAATTAGGATCTAAATATAATGCATCAGCCACACAAGCACAAATATTAGGAATTCAAGTATGCCAATCCTGCAGGCACAAGGCCATGTCTCTAAGTGTCCTAGCCACAAAGACACAAGGTTACTCCCTCCATTCTCAAAATTATTATCGTTGTTGACTTCTAACATTAATTTTAACTATTCATCTATAGTCCAAATCGCGTTCTAGCGCAAAACACATTGTGTCACCGCTCTGGCTCGGCCCATTTGTTCACGTCGTGTTTGTTCATGAAGGTAGGTAGGGTCAATGACAAAACAACACGTGGCATGGCTCACGATTAGAGCAGCGTCCGAGTCTCAGAGCAGCCACAGTGTGCCGGTGCTTGAGAGAATCTTTGTCTCAACCACCGGGTGACCACATTGTGTGAATCAGTGCTTGCGGTTGAAAACGAAGCACCGGTGAAAGTTGTTTCACCCGCTGCTTCAGCTGGAATGAGAGAATCTTCAATGGGGTCCATACCTCTCCAAGCAACGATGCTTCCACTGTGAACAGATGGAGAAACAAGCATCGGTGCCTCAAGTGAATAACTTAGATCCATACATTGTGGGTGGTCTCATGGGATGAGCTGGTGGCTCGTGATTAAGTGGAGGATTTATGGGTATGAAGATCACATGAATAGTTGCTTTGGCTTTATTCCTTCAATGCTACTAGGTCTATAACAGTCAGTTTGGATCCACCAAAATTATAATAATCTATATTATAAAATCCATAGGGAATTCAAACAAGATAGATTTTATTTCATACTATATAATCTGGCTATCCACAATCTTATAATCCAATTATATATGTGCCTCACACCCCAGCTAAATCATATTACACCTCACAAAAGACATCTTAACCGTCACTCATCATATTACCCATTCGATTCCTTCAATCTATTGTCTGGATTTGAAGTGCTTCTGTTGACTGCTAATGGTCAAGATAGCGATATGAATGCATTTTGTCATAGCATATTTAATGCTGTCTTGATGATGTCAAGTAGATAGGTTTTATGTGAGATGACAATTTCATAGTATATTCTAAAAGGTGTCATAACATTTTAAATGGGGCAATTTGCTATAGGACATTGTAAAATTATGGCATTTGCTGCGAGACACAAATTTAATTTACTTGCTGCTGGACTCCACGTCTAGTTGTATCTCAATGTCTAGGAGCAAAGAAATTTCATTTTAGTATAGGATATGCCTCCTTTTTATAGTATCCTGTTGTAACACCCCATGTTTCTAAGAATAAAGATCAAGGTTGGATTCAATTTTCATCCTGCCTTAGTTTGTTTAAAATGGAAAATCTAGTTTGAACGCCAAGATCGAGCTGAAAAACCTTCAACCCCCCTGGCTTGGCCTGTTTCCTCCCCTTTCCCTGGCGTGCACAGCCGTGCCAGTAGTTAACCTGGCTCTGTCTGTTTCATCCTTTGCGCTGCAGGGTAAGGGGTCTTTGGATTGCGGAATTTTTTTTAATCCTGTATTTTTTCTGTGAAATTAAATTAATTCTTATAAAATTTCTTCATAATCCCTGTGAAATATTTGTGTTTCAAAAGAGCCCTAAGTGCTCGACCAACCTTGCTTTCTCCTTCCTTGCTGAAACCAGTGCATGGAGTGAAGGTCGTGACCGAAGTTTTGTTCATCCATGTCCAACCGTCTCCGGTGAGCTTTGGACGTTGTTACCCCACGTTTCTCCGTCCATGCTACGTACCATCCCTAGACGTCAAGGAATCATTTGATTCTTCACTCATGATCACCGGAACGCAAGGACGGTCCTTCAGAATATCGCCGCGCCGCAGGCGTCGGGAACCGCGCACCCCGCCGCGGTTTCTCAACTATTCTAGCTACATAATCCAGATTTTAATAATTCGCAGTGCATCCAAAGAAGATTAAAATATATGTAACCACTTATTTATTCATGGAACGGAGCAAGCTGGCATCCAAGAAAAATAGCACCAAGGTATCCAGAGTTCATTTTATTCATCGCTGGAAATTTCCAGCTGCTGCTGCCAGCTGCCGTTCAGGTTCAGGCATCCATCCACGCAACCACACTACTCAATTTTCAGAGAGGCGATGCGCTGGACAAGCATGTCGAACACTTGGTCCCTGTCCAGCATGTTGACCCTGGCGCACCGGGCGTCCCCTCCGCTCTGCTCACCGCCGCGCGCCATGATCTTGAGCTCGGCGAGGAAGGCGGCGCAGTCTTCGACGTCTTCCTCCTCGCATTTTAGCCACGCGAAGGCTGCAACCAGATATATGAAACCAACGGAGGATTTAGTACGGATCAGAAGAACAGGAACTTGGAAGGTTTGCAGTTGCAAGCGTTGGTTGATCTGCTGTAACGTACCAGGGCAAGCTGCGAAGGTTTGCTTGGTGAAGTTGCAGTAGCCGGAGGTCACCTCCTGCAGGCTGAACGCGCCGGACGCGGCCACAGCGGCTCGCAGGGCGCGCCAGCGCTCCGCCAAGCACCGCCGCGCGAAGTCGAAGAGACGGGGCACGCCGACCAGCCGGAGCTCGTAGGTGTCGGAGACCACGCTGAGGAGCTTGGTGGCGCGCAGCTGCGAGTCCTTGCACACGCCGATGGTGCTCCGGTCGACGAAATACACCATCTTCCTCGCCACGTCGCGGTCCTTCACCAGCGCCCACCTGCAGGCGGCAAGAAGAAGCGATCGATATCACCAATGTCAGAGGTACAGCACCGGTGCCGCCGATGATGATTTTACCCGCGCGACGTCGATAGTTATGACGTGTACCCGATCCTCGTGCCGGCGTGGCCGGTTAGCTTCGACAGGGCGAAGAGCATGAGGTCGTGGGCAGCGCGCGCAGTGATGGCCGTGTACTGCGGCCAGTAGTACACCAGGTCGTGGATGGCCTTGCCGGCCCCCGAGCTCAGCGCGGCCCGTCGGACGGCGCCGTCCGGGTTATTCGGCGAGCAGACCAGCTCGATGTACTTATCGCCGGTGAACACGTTGGCGTTGCCGGCCCAGCGGAAGTGCCCCGAGATCTGGACGTTCGTCTGCGGCGGATACGACTGGCATGCATGGCATACATACACGCGCAAGGTCAGTCACTCATCGATCTTTCATGGCGGGTAATTAAAGAGTGAAGAGTCTGCTGTTAGTTTCCGTGATCATCTTACCGAGTAGTACGGCGCCGCCGACACGACGGGGACCGGCTTGTCGTCGTCGCTGGCGTCCACGCTGAGCGCGTACATGGCCGCCTGGAAGAGCTGGGTGGCGCCGTTGCCGACCACCAGGTGGTACCCGTCGACCACGGCGTTGCCGACGAGGCGGTGCAGCCGGCGCACCTCTCGCTCGAACGCCGGCTCGAGGAACCAGCAGAGCTCCTCGGCGTCGGCGACGTAGCTCAGCGTGCGCGGCCCCGGGATCACCGTCGTCGCGCGGTCCCCGACCTCCCGCCAGAACGCCAGGTACATCATCGGGTCGCCGCTGCACGCACGTCCGCGCACCAACCCAAAAAAAAAAAAAAAACGGTCAGATCAAACGCTGCAGTGCTGTGGTTACCGTACCGACGGCAAGAAGAGCAGTGGACGCGCGCGCACAGCTCGAGGTTGAGAACAGCGTCCGCCGCGACGACGTGCTCCGGCGCCGCCGCGTCCTCCGTCGGCTGGACCTGGACGCCGTCCGTCCCCGGCCTCGTCGCCGCCGCGCCGCGGCGGCGCCGGTCCTCGACGAAGCTTCGAACGAAGAACACGACGGAGGCGACGTTGCACGCCAGCATCGCCAGCACGGCGAGCCAGCCCCCGTCAACCGTAACGTCCTCTCTGCGCCCGGCCATCGACTTGCACTCGATCGACAGTCACCTCTCTTCTCGCAGCGGGAGACTGGCAGCGGAGATCGAGTCGTCGGCGACCTTACCTTGCTCCGACTACAACAACAAACGAGTGAGAGGCGAAGGTCCGTGCCTGTGTGTTCTATATAGCCTCGGCCGGCGGGCGTTCGCGACACGTCGCCGCGCGTGCGTCTCGCCGGTGGCGTGACGCGCCGGGAGACGACGACGGAGGAGGACGTGGCGTCGTGCTGGCGACAGTATCCTGATCGTCTTCTCCAGCCGAGCTAGGTGCAACTGATTTCGGAGCGATCGATGATGCTGCACCACACCAAACTCAGGTGAGTGAGCAACGCGATCGAACGAATCGTGTGGTCCAAAGTGCTTTTGTGAAATGACAAAACTTGACAAGTAGACAAAACAGGATGACACGACATTACGCTTGAGAATTTGGAATGGCTACACATCAGATCGTAGCGTATGCTTGCTTGGCACTGCCAATATGAGACAAAAAGGGCAGCAAAACTTTTCTGCCTCCTTTGGGACACAGGAATTTGAATTGTACAAAACTTTTATAATAATCAGTTCAATTTCACAGAAAAAATGCAAGATTAAATTTTTTTTTCCCGTAATACAACGGAGGTCTTCGTTGGCTCATCGCACGAAAAAGATGGCACACTGGCAATCTGAATGAACAAGATCGAAAAGCACCCCAACAACGGGGTCACAGAAAGCAAGCGTTGTGGCACCACCTTAGCACAATTTGAGAGAGCATGTCTGTACGTGCATCAGTCTACAACGTGATTTAACAATAATATCAATGGCGAATGACAAAAAAAAATGTTCAAATCCTGTTCAAAGATATTCACAGTCCTCTCCGCTCAGGAACACAACCGGCTGAGCTCCGGAGCAGCTTCTATATCTGCTCACCGGCCGTACCAGCCTCTGGGAGGCTGGGCGTCCATGTCATTCATCAGCTTGTCGAGGACCACGTTCAGATCGACGTTCTGGCCGTTCTCCGTCAGCTTGCGCACCGTCGCCCTGACCTGGTCCCTCGAAAACCCCATTGTGGCAACTTTCTCGATCACGTCGTCAATGGGGACTTTGCTGCCTGAAGAACCACTTGGACCGGAGCCGACCGGCGCAGCTTGGGGCAGCACCTGAGCGGTGGGGAGGCGGCCGTAGTTGCCACTTCCACCAGGGGTGAAGGGCGAGGGTGGCTTCATTCCAGCATTGCCTTGGCGGGATGGAGACCCGCTGTAACCATATGGTTCAGAGTAACCAGGTCCACCCTGAGGTTTGTATCCGGTGTTGTAGGAAGGTGGTGGCCCGGAGTTAGGCCTGACTGCAGGAGGCTCATACATCCCAGGGTTTGGCCCGTAGAAAGGAGGTGCAGGTCCAGTAGGAGACTGCATGTAAGGGGGTGGGGGGCGTGCATTTGGTGGATAGCTCTGAGTGGGAGGTCCATAAGGAGATGATTCTTCCAGCTGCTGAGGCACTGACGGTGGCTGTGCCGCTGAGGGATTAACACTAGCAGGAGGGGAAGGTTGAGAATATTGAGCGTACTGGGGTGGGGTTTGGTAATGTTGTTGCGGCGGTGCCTGTGGAGCTTGAGGCTGCACAGATGGTGGGGTCTGGTATTGCGGGTGTGTGGCCTCAGAAGGCTGTGCAGATGGGGCATAATATGATTCATGTGGTACGGTTGGAACCGGTGGAGCGGATTGGGCAGGCGGAACCGATGGCACCTGCGGGTGTGGTGAATGTCCAGGAAATTGTGCTGGGTTTTGAACTGGGGGTGGAGGTGGAGCAGTTGGGGCAGGAAGGGCAAGCATTGTTGCCTGTGGTTGGGCGTGGGGAGGGGCTTGGCCTTGTGGTTGAATGGTTGGCTGGGGAGGAATCGGTTGCTGCCGTGAGTCTGCGTGCCCAGCACCGGTATTTTCTGATTTAGCATCCTCTGCTTTGGGTACTTTCATGTTTGCAAGTTGGATCTGGGTCTCAACAATTTCCTGCTTGTCACGCAAAATTTGAACACCAGCTTGAACCTGCAAGTTGTGTGGATATGAGACTAACAATAAAGATGGTTATAGAGTTATGGGTCCAAAAACAACTACAAATGAGAAACAAATGCAGATATATATTTCCCAGGCTTGAAAGTTACTAAACGACATTTTGAAGAGAAAAGGAGAAAAAAAATGACAATAGAGTGCTCACACCAGGTGGATGCACATAGAACGCATGTAAAACCATGAAGTAAAGTATGTTGTAGAATGGAGAAAACTACGATAAAGCAGGCCAGTGTGTGAATGGTCTGAGTCAAAGGATCAGACAAGGTAAAAATATTTAAGAACAAGATGTTGCAGCTCTAAGTGATACAGTGCCCCTGTCTGAGACAAAGAATTGCAAACTAATGCATAAACTCGAATAATGGCAGCCATTTCCACCTTAAATTTATATAAATCAGAAGAGTATGTAGAATGTTAGTTGAAAGACAAAGCTACAGGTGAGAAACGAATGCAGGGCTTTATTTCCCAGTCTGGAAAGTCACTAAACCACAATTTGAAGAGAATGGAATATGTTAAGATAACATGGCATGTACAGGTAATATATCTCACAGACACAGCATATACCATCTGTAAACATCCAGAAGGAAAACTAGAAGGAAAAGTCCAGCACACATAGTTCGGTTTCAATAATAATATTTTGCACTAGGAGTAGCACACAGACTAGTTATTCCATGTAACTGAAGAAAATGGAATTCCAGCATGGCCTCATGACTCATTCTTAAGAAAAAGAGGGATAAAGAAGGAAACACAAGGAAGTTAAGCTGTTCTATTGCATCGAGTCAGAGAAAGGGGAGGGGCCATATACGAAAGCTAACCTCACGCAGTGTGTTCTCAAATTGCCTCAGTTTCCCATCAGTGCTGCCATTGTAATTGCCAATTGTTAACTTCAGCTCACCAATAGAGCTCTCAAGATGGTAAGTTCTGTCCTCCAGCTGTGAAAGCCTTGAGCTGACACCTTCCAGTGCATGCAGAAGGTTATCAGTATATTTCTTCATGGTACGATCAATATCCACAATGGTGACAGGACTGAAGCTGCTCCTTTCTTCTTCATGACTAACTTTCTTTAGCACATGAGGCTCCAATAAACCAGCACTCTGCATGGTAGAGTGAAACAGGATAAGTATAGACCATGAAACTGAAGAGACAAGCAAGGAGTGAGCTATGCCATGTTAAACTGATAACAATCACGCATCACATGAACAAGATATTTGTATCCTGGATTCGCTTTTAAAGTACAGCTACTGACAGAAGTATTGGATATTCGATACTTATGTTCTGCATGTAACAATTAAACAGAAAACACACACCAAGCCACCAAGGGCATGAATAGTAGCCAATAAATTCCAGAATTTCTGGAGGGAATCAGTCCCCATAATTTGCTGTCAACACAAAGAAAATGTGTATTATGATATATAATATTAACTTCACAAGGTATTTTCTGGAAAATATAAATTTGTGATTATAATGATAACTTTGCAAACATAAAGACAACACAGATTTGTTGGATCTTTGATGCAGTATTTGAACGATATATACCATATAACATCACAACAAAGATAGAAGGTAAAAAAAAAGGGAAAGTAACAATTAAATCACAGAGATGAAAGTGGCATTCATATTCACTTCACAGAAAACAAATATTCCTGAGAATGAGACACCTAGCAAGGGGCAAGGATCACAAAAGCAGCAAAATTTAGAGCAATGATTTCAAGAAAACAGATGGATACATAGGTTATTGTGATGCAGGGTTGAAACTATCAACAATTAGGAATTTTGAATATTCACAATCGGGGTTTCATATTCATTAAACGAGGCACCATATATCCAATTTTGATGACATAGCAAGAGAGATAGAGAGAGATAGAGACTCAATTGGATGAAACTGGGTATACATGATTATCTAGATTTGAAACTGCTAGAACCTAGCATTGGAGGATATAAATTTCATTTCATAACATATAGACAACCAACGGAACAGCACTAAATTAAGTTATACAGAGTATGAAACATTCAAATAAAATTATGCACTGTAGATATTGTTCATTTGAGGTTTCAAAACACTCTTGTAAACAATAAATGAAACACCCCTTTGGGACTAGCCTTAGGTTAAAAATGAAAATGAACTCAGTATCACAATTTAGTTAATCATACCGCAAGTGCTATCAATGTTAAAAGGTTTTATCTACAGAACTAGCAATAGGCAGGTCACTACAGGTATCAAGTGCAGAAGTGCTATCTCTGCTTAAAAAGGCAAAAACAGCAAGTGGCTGGCCATCCTTGTTTCTAGGGCCGGTTAGAAATATGCCATTATAATTTTTCACTGCAATACCGCTGTCTAGCTCAACTCTAACTGCTAGGAGCAGGAAGCAACCAAATAAACAACAATAAGAAAACTTGTTCGATTTACAGGTACATGAGCACCACAAACGGATCTACTAGTGGATAAGTCTGCTCGACAGCTCGAGGGAGGCAAGCCTTAAACTACCTTGATGCCGGCCGACGCGGACTTGGAGTCGAGCGACCCCCAGGAGGCGACCGCGGCGGGAGTCGAGCCGGCGGGGACGGCGCTGGTGGCAGCCACGGAGGGGCGGATGGGCTGGAAGTCGTAGCTGGGCAGCACCTCATCGGCGGCGCCGCCGACGCCGTTGGACTCGCCGTAGTGCTGGGTCCGCCGCGCGCGGAGGCTCTCCGCGTCCTCCTGCGGGTCGGGCCCCATCAGATCGGCCAGCCCGCCGCCGCTGCCGACGGAGGGCGGGGGCGAGGACCCGGCGGCGGCGGAGGCGCCGGAGCCCGACGCGGCGAGGCCCTGGATCTGCTTGTCCATGAACTCCGACGCGTTCATCGCGGCGACACGCGAGGTGAGGCGGGTGAGCTCTGATCGGGGTTCGTTGGGGTCAGGCGGTAGCTTGTGCTTATCAATCAACGATCTGCTTGACGAAGAAGGTATCTTTTTTTTTTTTTAATTACGCGTGGACGCGGAGCGGTGGGAGGGCTTTCCGGTATGGGTTGGGCCGGAATTTTCGGTGATTAGGCTGTGGGCCCTCCCACCTGTAAAGCCCATGAGAGATCACCGGGCTTTAGAGATGTTTGGGCCGACGAACACCTTGAATAGATGGTCCAACGAGCCGTGTTAGATGGGTCGGCTTGAAGCATGAATTTTCTAGCCCGGCCTATTAAATTTGTGCTAGCCTGCTAGGCCTATATCGGCACGGCCCATAGTTGCATTGGGCCGGATCTAGCCCGACGCTATTGCAGGCCGTACCGGCCCGGTCATGGAATTTAACGGATCTGGCCTGATCCACCACGGGCTGTCTGGGCCGCGTAAAAATAAGGAAAAAGTCCTATTTTGGTTCTATTGCGGTTGTGCGGTTTTCATAGTTCACTTACAAAACTGGGTAGTGGAGGTCCTTCAACTTTCGATACCATTCGTTTTTTTGCTCATCGGCTGTTTTGAACAGCGGTTTTCGCTGACGTGCAGTCCACGTGGTGATTTCTGGTGACGTGGATAGCTAACGTGTCATTGCTTCGCTCAAAATTCAAAAACAAATACTTAACAAGCTCAAAAATTTATAAAACTTTGCGTATGTTTAAATTATTTAAAAAGGAACAACTTTTCATTTAGGTCCAATTTCAAATTAAAACACATATTTTATTTTTAAATTTTAAAAGATAAATAACCATTTAAAAGTAAAAAAATATGTAGAGATAAACCTTATGATAAAATTTCACAATTTTATATAAGTATTTTTGAAAAATAAATGTTTCACATATATTTTCTTTGAAAATTTTAATTTTCACTTTTTGAACTCAAATTCAAATTTAAGCCAAAACCGAAAACACAGGGGATCACATGAGTATCTATTTGACATGGCAGCACCCTGATTATGATCGCCAGGTAATTCACCGTTTGTGGTTACCATAGCAATAATCTTTGGAAAATGGGAAACATGAAAATTTGAATTTGGGTTCAAAAAGTGGATTTAAAATTAAATTCAAATTCAAAAGTAAAAAAATTCCAAAGAAAATGTATGTAAAAAATTTATTTTTAAAAATATTTATAAATATAAGAATTTAGGAAAAATTGTGAAATTTTATCATAAGGTTTAAATGTCTCGATATTTTTTTTTTACTTTTAAATGGCTATTTGTATTTGAAAATTTTAAAATAAAATATGATCTGAATCTCAAATTGGACCTAATAAAAAGTTGTTCCTTTTTAAAAAATTTAAACATATGCAAAGTTTCATAAATTGTTGAGCTCGTGAAGTATTTGTTTTTGAATTTTGAGCAAAACAATGACACGTTAGCTATCCACACCACAAATCACCACGTGCACTGCCACGTCAGTGAAACCACTGTTCAAAACAGTTGAGAAGCAAAAACGAAGTGTATGGAAAGTTGGAAGACCTCCGCTACCTGGTTTTGTAAGCAGAGGATCAAAAAACGCACAACCGTAATAGTGAGGGATCAAAATAGTACTTTTTCTTAAAAATAAAGCTTTGAGTGGGCCTATCTAGCACAGACCGTTCGGCCTGATTATTGTACCATCGGAAAAGCCTTCCACCATTCTGCGGGCCTTTTCGTGATCAAGAATTAAATTTTGGGCCGAATAGTGATCCGGCCTTGTTGTCGACGCCGACGAGCACACGCCCACCGCGCGGCGCGGCGCGTCCGACGGTTCGGGACATGGCCGGCGACGAGGAATGGAGCAGCGAGTCCGTGGCGTGAGTTTCAGCAGTGTGTGGCGAAGCGGGGATGAAACCGGACGCCACCCGGAGGGCTCCGTTCCAGCCGTAGTGCGCGTGCCACGGCCGTCCGCGCTCCGGCGCTGCCTCCGGGAGTTTCACGCGACATGGCCGCTCAATGGTCTACGGCCGCCGGCAGGGTGCTCGGCGAAATGCCCGTCCGCGACGCGGTGTCCTGGAACCCGCTCCTCGCTAACGTCTCCGCGGACGCGCTCGCGGACTAAGTGTACGCGCACCGGGCTTCGGGATCGAGGGCAGCGGCTGCAGTGTTTCCCTCACCTTGATCTTACTGCCTGATGAAATGTTCCTCCGCACACCTGGCCGCGAGTCCGGATCCTGATTATCTCATATTTTCTTTATTTCTCCAAAATCCAAATGCCATGCTTCCCTTCGTCGTGATGACCACGCTGCTAGAGAAAGGAAAATTTGATAATCTCTCATGTGTTCATGACATGTGGGACCATCTCTGCCTATAACACGTGGTTCCAATGTCAAATTGTCGAAGCCCAACCAAATGAGTCCTAGATGTGAAAATAGCTTGTAGAGAAAAAGCAGGCATTTTGAGTTGTTAGATTGGTTTGGATGATTATCAGAGTACCGCTGCTGCTTCAAATGCTTTTGCCCACTGGAGTGTGCTTTAAGGTGAAGGTACCATCATTCACTCGTTCACTAATCATGATTCATCAGTTAATCGTAGCTATTCTGATCCTTTTGGTTGTGCAGTGGCAGCATACTCTGTATGATCATATCCATTTGGTATATATTATAGAGGGTGAGGACTGAGGAGCTGCCCAGACCGCAAGTGCTGTTTCTGAATTACTATGAACTCTGCTATGTCGCCTCCGATTCGCTAGTGATTTATATATAGTTGTAGGAAGATTTCCATGGCTAATGCACACCGTGGCTCATGTTGGTGGTGGCATGTCTCTGTGGAGTGGACTAGATTTCTTAATTGAATTCAAGATTTGTCACGGTGAGTGCATCTGTACTCTGTTGTCCATGCAAAATTTCAAATTTAGTATCGATCCTTTTTCTTAGCATTCAGTTTTGGGATCATTTTCTTCTAATTTTGTTTCTGCTTATCTTTTTATGTCATATTGTATTCACTTCAGCTTTATGTTATATGCTAGTTCTGGCCCATTACCATATAAATTCTACTGCTAGATTGTGTAGAACCGGAAAAAAATTTAGCTACGCTTTATTTCACAAACATGTGATGCGCCCTATATATATTGTATAAAATTTTAATTTGCACTATTGTTTCATACACATAATCAGGTTTTCATATTTTTCAAGTAGGTATGCCTTTCCAAAAACAACTCGTAAAAAGTGAGTAGTCATCGTGATAAGATCATTGTCTATCATTTCTTACTCTGCTACAGATATTGCATTGCAACGTAATACTTTAATAGTGTTCTTTTCATTAGTTTTTTGTGGTCTATTGTGCTCTTGGTAGATAACACTCTCTCAAATTCTCTTAAGATTCATAGCAGAAGACAGAGCTGGTTCAGTTAGGGCCCATGTTGCGAGCTGGAGAAACCAGCTTCTCATCATTTAGCGTTATAGAAATAAAAGATCAAATGTGACATCAGTTTTGTCTGCCTTTAGTTGGGGCCATGACATACTGGTCAGCCATCTTTCTACGCTGCAAAAAGCTAATTGACTTCATTTTTGTCTGTTCTTTTGGATCATAGCATGCTGTTTAGTTCTTGCTGTTTAACACCGTCCAAATGCAGGTGCACCTGTACTTTTAATTTATTCCTGCTTTTCTTTTGATGTTATACAACTGCTACAACATAGCGGTTCCCTTAATTTCAGGAAGGGGTCACTATGAGGTGATGCAATCCTTTCATGATAAAAAGTTTTCAAATGTTCATGATCATATCAGCTGAACGCATATACCTTCCCTAGCTTTCGCTGTATTCTTCTTTTTAGGTGCAGTGCCAAGCACGGTAAATGCTTTTGTTTTTACCTATCCTCCATCATGGGTTCCTAGTGTATTTTACTGTATAAGATGCAATTCTTTTCTAAGTTCAATGCAAGGACGTTGGCCTCTATTTTGGAAGTGTTGTTCGCTGTGTTGTTCTATATTTGACGTCATTTGACCATGGAATCAACTATTATTTAGAGAAACTAACATAGGGGCTATGATGGATCCAAGTATGATTGATGGTCTCAATGTGTGCGAGAGTTTGAGAGCCACCACAATTAGCCATCGATGCTTGCATTGTTGTCAATTCGTTTCATTCTTAATGTGTGACTGCTAAATAATATAATTCTAGTGGCATAGTCGTGCGGTAAAAAGCAAAAGTAATCTTTCTTGAGAACCCTGTTAACAATCCTCCAATTTCAGGAGAAGATTGGAGCTGATGCTAAACAAGCAACGAATATACTGCATGATTAAATGAGCATGAGTGTGGAATGGGGACACCAACCTAACCAAAAAATCAAGTGCATATGATAAAAGGTGATGAGGTCACAAAGCAGAGAAAGATGGTTTACAGCTACACTATATGAATACTTTTGGGTTAATTGCTGCTTAGAGCGGAAAGAGATCAAAGGACTCAATTCCACTTCCCACAGAACCCGGGCACTGCTCTCGAGGTGGTTCTCTGAAGAATAATTATCTTGTTTAATAAAATAAGAAGTGACAATGTATAGCTTGTGTGACTTGACCGTATATCTGAATATTTCATCATTTCACAGTGTATTGAACGGATGATTGACTTTTGTGGTCGGCAATTCTATATTTTTATTTTTTGATTTTATTTTTCATGTTTACAGATGCACCTTTGTGCAAAAGGATAAGCAATTTGTACTGGCAAACTGGTTGATGGACAAAGTGGTCGCTCACAATATAAGAGAGTGCAATTCTATTGCTATCCATTTTACTAGCTTTCCTCCCGGTAATGCTGTTATTGACATCTATATGCATTTATCTTGATACAGCAAACATATTATTTGGATATGTTTTAAATAATTTTGAACCTTGAGTATTATTGGATAGGAAATAAATGCAAAATACACAGCACTTGTTACTAGGTACTGAAACTGAGATCTTCTCTGAAATCTGAAACATCTTTTACTTGTAGAACCTTTTATGTAAAAAAAAAAATTAAAGATGTTCATGATTAAAGTTCCTTGTGTTTTCAAGTGCAAATGCTTCTATTTTCTAAAGCATCTCAAGCCAACAACTATGAATGAGATGATTATGTAGCAATAATTCTTTCAGCTTTTTAGTAACTGGTGGGCACATATTTTCCTTCACCGGTCATGCTCAGTTTCAGATATTGGTAACATGTTCTTTCCCTTAAAAAAGAACATGTTCATGGAAACCATCAGCTTCCAGTGCCAGATGGGTGCATCTGTGTTCAAGAGGGCCACAAGGCAGACTCCAAACTATTTCACAAGGTAACCATTTAGAAATGAGCCAGAGATAAGTTGCTATGCTGGAAACTCTGTTCAGTTCTATCGGAAAACTTTTAACAATTCTTTTCGGAAAGATCAAATTTCGGAGCTCTTTTTGCTCATTGCTCTCCACTTCTGGCTCACTAACCTGACTTGTTTATGGATAAGACATGTCTAACCTGCCCATAATTGCACGAAATTAAACAAATGGCCACCTCCCCCAACGACATCTGTGTTGATCTGTTCCACCATCACCTTCTCACATGATCCCTATCCTTGTCCTTGTGTATTGTATTCCCCATGTCTTTTACCCCTCCATGTGCCCTACCGCCTCCCCACCCCTCACGCCTAGATTCTCTCCTTGTCAAGGTCCACCATTTCCACTCTTAAACAAAGCAATCTCCCCATTTTACTGTTGCTTGCAAGCTAGATTTTGAATATTGCAGTTTTTTATGTATTCCCTTTCTCTCCTTTTTTTCCCTTTTAGTTTGAAATTTATCCACCTTTGCTTCTCCTAATCGTAAAACTCACATTGGCTTTTGGTTTGCAGGTATTTGTAAAATTTATTATATTGTTGATTACCAGTAGCCAGCAGCCACACCATGTCTACAATGGCCTACAAACAAATGGGAGATTATATTGTTGAGAAGATGCGGTCACGCGGCAAGTATCTCCAAGAGTCCACAGCCTCACGTGGTCACTTGATCACTTTTGCTTAACATAATCAAGGAATCAATACACCCTACATGAGATGCTTTTCAACTACTGGTCGACTTAATTGCCACTGTGACTATTGCAAGCGCCACGGGATGAACAGAAACATTGACAATTTGCAAACAAAACTGCCAATGTCATATGCATCAAGGAACAAAATAGGAGCAGGTGAGCAAGTTTAGGTCTAGATCTAGATCATGATGCAGTGAAAACCTTGGAAGCTGTGCATCGTGCACATGATTGTACTTTATTTTTTAAACCTGCCATGAAAGCTTAATCCTTCCCTTGCGTTCATGTAAATGGTTAGCCTTTCAGTTTATACCCGCTTTCACCGTCCCTACTGCTGCACACTTATGCGCTGAAGCATTGTTACCCATAGTATTCAAATTCTGCCTATAGTTTTGGTTCAATACCTGTTGAGCAATATTACGCATCTTGTGAATTGTGATTTTATCAATGGTAACTAATGCTAATGTACTTGATTGTCAGGTTAATCATCAGATGAGTTTGTTCTGAAGCCTAGTCATTCAGGGCACGTACATAACCGATTGATGGTTCTACTTCTACCTATGTACATGTATGTTATCGTAGCACAGGTCACTTATCTGAAACTCTATTTTTTACTGTGTGAAAACAGAGCATGAGTTTGCACCATGACCTTATCAGGTAAAACAACCAGGGCTGCAAGAGAAGTTCTACTTCCAACGTAAATCCCCTGCAAGTTCCATTATCTTCTACGGGATCGGTAACGTTGCAGTGGTAATCAGAGCAGCTCATTTACCGATGGGAATTTGGAGAGGAAGGTAGATCTAGATCCGTGTGCCTGCAAAATTTCCTGCACTTTTGCTGTAATATATTTCTTCTGCGAGATGGCTGCTGCTTCGTTTACATTAGCAGAAAGTACAGTGGTCAGTAATTAACAAAGTCCTCTGCAGTGGAAAGGCAAGATTAGATCTAACCGCGGGCATGTGACAGCAGCTCCATTGAAGGTTTGAGATCCAATCCTCTGTTTAATCTGCCAGGAAACAGCCTCTGCCATTGAGGCTTATACAATTGTTACTGCATGGAATGAATGAACTGTTTCTCACTCACCTCCATGCCATGTGTTACCACTGGGTCACCAGCTGGGTTGTTCCCTTTTATTCTTACTTAACTTTCAACTCTGGAGATTCCCCCCTCAGTAGTTCAATTGTCACCATCCAGTGATGATAATTACAGCGCAGGACTTACTGGCTGCTCACGCGATTACTTTAAGAAATGGCTATATGTTTGGTGTGGCAGAGAAATAGTTGATCTAAATGAGATCTGTTGATCTTGGAAACATATCAAACTATATGAGATATGCTGATCTTAGAAATTAGCGGAAGTAAAATTTACCTATGTCTTGTTAGCTGAATTATTTCTCTTTATTTTTCAGGAAAAAAAAGGAAAAGATATTTACCCTGAATTCTGACACTCAAGTCTCAAAGTTTGCGGATATGCGCAAGATATGTTTCCGTGGATTGATGTTAGTTCACAATCTCAAGACTTCCAGCAGTACCGGTTGATGTACCCTGTTATTTCTTCAATTTCAAGTTGCTTTACTTCAATTACGTCTCTGAAAAACACAGATTTTTGCAACCAAGCCCTTGCTGGCTGTCAAATGCTTCTCTAACAGCATACAACCTGCATTCTTTAATTGTTGTCGCCGTTGACTTTTAATTTTAATTTTGACTAATTATCTTATTAAAAAATTTGATAAATATTATATATTTTATTATAATTTTATTTATTATTAAAAGTATTTTAACTTCACCTTATAAGTTTATACATTTGAATTTGAATTTATTTTTTGAATAAGATGAATGATCAAAATTAAGATTAAAAGTCAACAGTAATAACAATTAAAGAACAAAAGAAGTATTAATTTATAATATCCCCCGTGCCACACAGGCTTTTCATGAAGTTACCCAACTGCTAGGTCTGATGCCGCCGGTGCGGCTTTGAGGCGCCATCTTTTCCTCTGGGCACCAAAGCTGTTGCCGCCATTAAAAAACTCGCTCCCATCTAAAGAACACTCCATGGCAAGGCAATTAGTCGTTGGTGCCCTGCTCAAAATTTAAAAAAAGTTACCCTCCAATCCTAGCACTAAGCTAGCAATTAGCAGCAGTAATAGCACTCTTCAACATAATTCCTCTCTCTCATCCCTATTTAGGCCTCACTCTACTTCTCTCTCTCGTCGTACAGCTACAAGTATATAAAACTTGCAGCATCATACATGGCCTCACTTTCTCTCTCTTCTTCCTCTGCTTCTGTCTAGTCTTGCAACATAAGCAAGACCAAGATTTGAGAGCAATTAGCAGTGGTACATTGCTGTTCTTCACTGTTAGCTAGCCTTTTTGTATCTTGTTCTTGGAACTTGGACATATACTTACAGTTCAGTACGAGTGCTGTGTGTTGTTAGAGAGTTTGTGTACGGGTTTTGGTGTTATGATGATGGGTAGAAGAAGCAAATGGCGGCCGGCCGTGGCGGCGTGCGTGCTGCTGGTGTTCTGCGTGGGCTGCGCCGTCGCCGTGGACGAGCACGGCGCGGCGCTGCTCGCGTGGAAGGCGACGTTGCGGGGCGACGACGCGCTGCCGGATTGGAAGGCGGGCGACGCGTCGCCGTGCCGGTGGACCGGCGTGACGTGCGGCGCCGACGGCGGCGTCACGGAGCTGAACTTGCAGTTCGTCGACCTATTCGGCGGCGTGCCGACGAACCTGACCGCGCTGGGCGCCACGCTGACGCGGCTCGTCCTCACTGGCGCGAACCTGACGGGGCCGGTACCGCCGGAGCTCGGCGCGCTGCCGGCGCTGGCGCACCTCGACCTCAGCAACAATGCGCTCACGGGGTCGATTCCGGCGGGGCTGTGTCGGCAGGGGAGCAGGCTCGAGACGCTGTACCTGAACTCGAACCGGCTGGAGGGTGCGATTCCGGACGCCATCGGCAACCTCGCGGCGCTGCGGGAGTTCATCTTCTACGACAACCAGCTCGCCGGCAAGATACCGGCGGCCATCGGCCGGATGGCCAGCCTCGAGGTGTTCCGCGGCGGCGGTAACAAGAACCTCCAGGGCGTGCTCCCAACGGAGATTGGCAACTGCTCCAGGCTCACCATGATCGGCCTCGCCGAGACCAGCATCACCGGGCCGTTGCCGGCGAGTCTCGGCCGGCTCAAGAACCTCACCACGCTGGCTATCTACACGGCGCTGCTGTCCGGTCCGATACCGCCGGAGCTCGGCCAGTGCAGCAGCTTGGAGAACATCTATCTCTACGAGAATGCGCTGTCGGGGTCCATCCCGGCGCAGCTTGGCGGGCTCAAGAAGCTCACGAACCTGCTGCTGTGGCAGAACCAGCTTGTTGGCATCATCCCGCCGGAGCTCGGGTCCTGCGCCGAGCTCACCGTGGTGGACCTGTCTCTCAACAGTCTCACCGGCCACATCCCGACGTCTTTCGGCAACCTCTCGTCGCTGCAGCAGCTGCAGCTTAGCGTGAACAAGCTCTCCGGCACGGTGCCGCCGGAGCTTGCCCGGTGCAGCAACCTCACCGACCTCGAACTGGACAACAACCAGCTCACCGGCAGCATTCCTGCCGTCCTCGGCGGCCTTCCTTCTCTGCGCATGCTTTACCTTTGGGCCAACCAGCTGACGGGCACGATCCCGCCGGAGCTCGGCCGGTGCATGAGCCTCGAGGGGCTCGACCTGTCGAACAACGCGCTGACCGGCCCAATTCCTCGTTCTCTCTTCCGGCTGCCGAAGCTATCGAAGCTACTTCTCATCAACAACAACCTCTCCGGCGAGCTGCCATCGGAGGTCGGCAATTGCACGTCCCTTGTCCGGTTCCGGGTGAGCGGCAACCGCATCGCCGGCGCGATACCGGCGGAGATTGGCAAGCTTGGGAACCTCAGCTTCCTTGATCTCGCCTCGAACCGGCTATCCGGCTCTGTACCGACAGAGATATCCAGGTGCCGGAATCTCACGTTTGTCGACCTCCACGGCAACGCCATCTCCGGCGAGCTGCCGCCTGGGCTGTTCCAAGATTTGCTCTCGCTCCAGTACCTCGACCTCTCCAACAATGTTATCAGCGGCGCGCTGCCGTCGGACGTCGGGATGCTCACCTCTCTCACGAAGCTCATTCTCAGTGGCAACCGGCTGTCCGGCCCGATCCCAGCCGAGATCGGTTCGTGCTCCCGGCTCCAGCTTCTCGACGTCGGCGGCAACTCTTTCTCCGGCAAGATACCAGGGAGCATCGGTAAGATCTCTGGATTGGAGATTGCTCTTAATCTCAGCTGCAACAGTTTCTCCGGCACAATTCCGTCGGAGTTCGCTGGGCTTATGAGGCTCGGCGTGCTCGACGTGTCGCACAACCAGCTCTCCGGCGACCTTCAGCCACTGTCCGCGCTCCAGAACCTCGTCGCTCTCAACATATCCTTCAACGGGTTCACTGGCCGGTTACCGGAAACGGCGTTCTTCTCGAAGCTGCCCACAAGCGACGTCGAGGGCAACCCGACGCTGTGCCTCTCCCGATGCGCTGGCGACGCCAGTGTCCGCGAGCGCGCCGCCCGCCACGCCGCACGTGTCGCCGTGGCCGTGTTACTCTCCGCCCTCGTCGTCCTCGTCGCGGCCGCGGCGCTCATCCTCTTCAGGCAGCACCGACGCGCGGCACGCGGCGGCGGCGAGGACAAGGACGGGGAGATGTCGCCGCCGTGGAACGTGACGCTGTACCAGAAGCTGGAGATTGGGGTCGCGGACGTGGCCCGCAGCCTCACGCCGGCGAACGTCATCGGCCACGGGTGGTCCGGCGCGGTGTACCGCGCGAACCTCCCGTCCTCCGGCGTCTCCATCGCCGTCAAGAAGTTCCAGTCATGCGACGAGGCCTCCGTCGAGGCGTTCGCCTGCGAGGTCAGCGTGCTCCCCCGGGTGCGCCACCGCAACATCATCCGGCTCCTGGGGTGGGCGTCCAACCGCCGGACCCTCCTCCTCTTCTACGACTACCTCCCGAACGGCACGCTTGGCAGCTTGCTACAAGGCAGCGCCCCCGTCGTGGAGTGGGAGGTCCGGCTCGCGATCGCCGTCGGTGTCGCCGAGGGCCTCGCGTACCTCCACCACGACTGCGTTCCAAACATCATCCACCGCGACGTCAAGGCCGAAAACATCCTCCTCGGGGAGCGCTACGAGGCGTGTCTCGCTGACTTCGGCCTGGCCAGGTTCGCCGACGAGGGCGCCAACTCGTCGCCTCCGCCGTTCGCCGGATCCTATGGCTACATCGCTCCAGGTAATTCAAGCCTCGCAGCTCCATTACTAGATCATCGAACTTTGTGAAACTGATCTTTGCTATGGATGCAGAGTATGGATGTATGACCAAGATCACCACCAAGAGCGACGTGTACAGCTTCGGCGTGGTGCTGCTCGAGATGATCACCGGACGACGGCCACTGGACCCGGCGTTCGGCGAAGGTCAAACCGTGGTGCAGTGGGTGCGCGATCACCTCTGCCGGAAGCGTGAGCCCATGGAGATCATCGACGCGAGACTGCAAGGGCGGCCAGATTCGCAGGTCCAAGAGATGCTTCAAGCTCTAGGCATCGCACTGCTATGCGCAAGCCCGCGGCCCGAGGACCGGCCGATGATGAAGGACGTGGCGGCGCTGCTGCGTGGTATCCAGCATGACGAAGGCGCAGAGGCACGGAAAGCAGGGAGTACAGCGGGAGCCGAAGCAGAGGCCAGAAAATGGGCCGACCCCAAGCAACCCATTTCGCCGACCAAATTGATGGCCCTCGTCCAACCGGTCCAAGCCCAGGCCCAGATTGAAGCCCGGGTGAGTTCAGGTTCACATAGCCTACTCAACAACCGGGAGTGATAACTTGGACAGGCCGGCGGCTCTCTGTATTTGGTGCTGACTGTGCAACCAAGGGTGTACCTTAGGGGACTCATAGAAAAGATCGATCATTGTTGATATAGCTGTGCTTTGGTAGAAAAGAGTATTAGGGGTGCGTCATTTTGCTAGGTGCACCCTTCTTTGTCGGTACGAAATGGAATCTTGTGGTAGGGATCTAGTGATGAATGACAAAGGATCCATATAGAGGGGGTCACATGTCATGAAATGCTAATATGTTTTATTACCATAAATATGGTGTATCGCAATAGTGGTTTGTACATCATTATCCAATGTATAATGCATTTCATCGCAAAAGAATTGTGCATTCATGAAGATGTTTGCCAAAGGGAGCACATGACCCCTACATTCCTAGCATTTCGTTTCTTTTGTTGTTGCCTGTGGTCCAAGCCATGTTTGGTCTCTATAAGCTAGATGCTCTGTTGATATAGGGGTTTAGTTTGTACCAATCGGGCCTATCTTTTGAAATGAAAGGTTTGGAACACCCTTCTTTGTCTGTAGCCTGAGATCAAATTAAACCACTTGTCGAACGAGATGTGGACAGTCTCCAACGAGTTAGGTAAGAGTTGTTTGTATGTGTTTGCATTTCCATGCTTTTTTGCACCGACCCGTCAAATTATTACTAAAGAAATCATCTTCTTGTCTCAACTTTGTAATTGCTCATGCTTTAGCAAAGTATGTGAGTTAATATCGCTTAGGATACCTTCGATTCAAAATTGGGGAATATTTTTGTGTTATACGCAACTCACTTAGTTATTTACCAAAATGAATTAAAAGAAGAGTTTATTTTGTTTTTTCTAAAAATTGGGATGAATTGAGCCAACTCAACAGAACAGTTTGAGTTTTTCATTCCATGCCAAATCTGGCTCAATTTCTTCATAATTGTCCCTAATTTTGTTCAAAAAATTTTCTTTTTATTTAAAAAAAGATCAGGCCCCTCTTTGGAACACATGAATTTCTCAGAAATTACACAACAATTTCATAGGAATTAGTTAAATTTCATAGAAAAACAAATAGAAAATAGGGGGAAAAAATCATGTGTTAAAAAAGGGGCCTTAATATTCCAAAGGGCTTACAAAAGCCTAACGGGCTTTAATTCAAAAAGAAAAGGCCCCTTTCCCTCAGATTTTCACTTGCTAACATTACTCCATGGTGTAGAGCCCAAACGCCCAACACGACACGCATCAAGGCCCATGCTTTCCACCGAATTTGTCTGGGAATTTGAGCATTCCTTGCTGATGCTCAACAATAAACAGGCTCTTGCTGTCGAAATTAATCAATGGCCAGATAGATCCGAAACACTGGATACGAACAATTTACATAGCCTAATTTCATATTTGCAATCGCAGCCAATTTTCGTGAAAAGGCGTTCCCCAAATTCACAATCAGAACAGAGTAAAAGATCAAAGCTTTATTAGTAATCAATTAATTTCTTATATGTTGGAATAATTGGGCCTAGCTCTTATTTCTCAAGTTAATTTTAAGGCCCACTTAAATGCTAGAGACTAAATTTTTAGTCACACATAGATAGTTTAGGGAGATATCAACCAGCTTAAATAGATGAACTATAGTTCACTAGTTGAAAAGTTAGAAGAGAAGAGAAAGAAGTCGCGTACCGAACGGTGCCATGCCGTGCCGTACGTGATACATCCGAGAGTTACGCGTGAATATTCCGCGTGACGTGTTACTAGCGGTGTGCGCGTGACTGCAGAATTTTACCGTTTCAGAGATTTGAATAAACTCAATTAAAACGGTAATTAATTTTACCATTTTCGATAATTGAATCGATCTAATTAAAATGGCAAAGAGGTTACCGATAACTGAAATCAGTTTAATATGTCAGTTACTAGTAACTAATGAATTAATTGACAATCATTGCTGTGGTGATTGACAGCGTGTAATAATTTTGATTTATTGCACCTTCTCTCCATGCACTTATAAAAGAGGACACCTCTTATTCTGTGACACACAACGAAAAAACTTTTCACTGCTACTGCTACGCTCTACATTTCTTTTGTGAGTTTCTGCACGCACAGGATTTGCTAGAGCAGGCCTCTAAAACTTTGTCCTGTTGTGACACCTGCAAGTGTTGGTGGGCGTTCTAGTTTTGAGAGCGCATTGTCTGCACGACTGCTCGCTCATATTCAATTATTTCCTACTACTTCTCGAAGGATGTTTGTGGGACTACACTGTTTCAATTCTTCTTGCATCGATTATGTTGGACTATATCAAGCAGCTCAACATGCTGACTGTTGGGCATCGCATCGTCGATGCTTCAGGGTATAACTTGATTTTTCTATATTTATTTATCGTATTCTTTCTGCTCATATTCAGATTTAATATGTGCACGAACATACCTTATGTCACAATATTACTTATGTTTATTAATAAATTTGGAATTAAAATATACCGTAAAATACCTAAATTTCTAACATTGTATACTTCGTATGTTATCACTGTTAATTTTTAACACTATTTTTAACCATCTGTATTATTCAAAAAATAGGTCAAATGTGTAATACTCCATCCGTCTCAAAATAAGTCACATTTTTTATTTTTTAAATCAACGTTTGACTATTCGTCTTATTGAAAAAAATTAAAAAAAAATAAAAATAAACAAGTCTAAGCTTAAAGTATTTCTAATAATGAATTATTTCACAATAAAATAAATATTGTTTTACAATTTTTTTTAGTAAGACGAATAGTCAAAGGAAAAGTTTGAAAAATTTAAAAAAACACTTATTGAGATGGAGGGAGTATTGTAAGTTGTGTTTCAAATAACTTTAATGATATAATAAATTATAACAAAATATATAACATTTATCACATTTTTGAATAAGATTAATATATTTATTTTGATGTTAGAAGTGAACTGCGATTGCACATGCATTTGCTAGACGAGCTTTTTGCAAGAATTAGTTTAATTCCTGGGAAAATGTGAGACATAATTCAAAGTTCCAAAATTGGCTTCGAGTATTCATCTTCATTATTTGCGTCATCACCTTGGCTCCAAGGACATAGTCGGATAACAGAAACATGAACACTTTCGATGGCAAAGGAAGCTTAACAAAAACTCAATAAATAAATACGCAATACTAATAAGCATTTAGAAGAGGCATAAGGGGGGAAAAAAAAGAAAAAAGATCGAATCTTTAACAATTCGTTAATTTTCTTTTGTAACTGTTGAAATCAGCATCTGTTATCAGTGTCTCAGTGAACACCTTCCCGTCCCGTCTACGGCTACGGGCACCGGACGTTCCTGCCAGGCCCGCCGTAGTAGAAGTAGGCGCCCCACGCGCCGCCGGAGCCGCTGGCGATGTCGTAGCAGCCGGGGCTGTCGGCGATCAGCCGGAGCCCGGCGGGCGAGACGAGGTTGTTGTCCCAGTCCACGACCTGCGCGTTCCTGAAGTACGCGGCGCGCGCGTACCCCTCCCCGGGGAACCTGCCTGAGCCCATCTGCGTGCGCGTGTGCGGCTGCGCGGCCGGCGCCGCCACCTCGCCGCCGAACTGCACCATGTCGGCGCGCGCTCCCAGGTGCGTGAACAGCGACGACGGCCAGTACCCCACCAGCGCACCGTTCAGCTGCAGCCACCAGTGGCCCTGCTTCGGGTCCTTCCAGATGAGGATGGTGATGTCGAACTGCCGGCCGTTGTACGACGAGATGGGCGAGATGGCGGCGCCGACGGCCACGCGGTTGCTCGTCTGGACGAAGCCCGAGCAGAACAGGTTGTAGCAGCCGGTCTCCTGGTACGCGTCGTTCTGCATTTGCTCTGCAGATTAGAACATGCTGACCCCGTTCTCCATTTTTTAGTTCAGATTTTGCTACTTGAATCTTGATGTATTGATGATGAATGAAGAACAGAGAGCTTACTGTCCAGTACGTGAAGAACCTTGGGTTGTTGTCACCGTACAGATGAGGGCTTACCTGAAATGAAATGACAATATTTTACTGATCCAGATATCTGAGATGATTTCCGAATGAGAGAAATACAATGCTTGAAGTTAATCGCAGCCATCAAGCCAAAATAGTGAACTCGATACAAAAAATAATAGGTCCGGTAAAAAAAATAGTAAATCCGATACTAATTTTTAAAAATTAATAGCTGAGATTAATTGAAGAGATAAATAGCTCGAGTACCTTTCAAGCGCCTAGCATCTCTCTTTCTAAATTTATTAAGTTCAGAAATAAATATATCATGTAAAGAACTGTCCTAATTTTCCAGTAGGAGAGAATGTAGAGTAATCCTGACGACATGAACATCTGAAACTAGGCCTGAACATGAACATTCAGAAAATGCAAAATTTTCGAAAAGATTGTGGAGGTGGACATCAGACAGACCTGCCACCCAGCTTCGATGGTGTTGAGGTCGTTGCCGAAGGAGCCGGAGATGACCCAGATCTGCGAGAGGCTGAACTCCGCCGGCGCCGCCACCTGCGCCGGCCACACGTTCAGGCTCGCCTTCGCGCCGTAGAACGACCCGCCCGACACGTAGCCCACCGCGTGCTGCACCCACCACCACCGCGACGCAAACGACTGAATCAAAACACAGCGATCGATCGTGCAATCGTCGGTGGTGGCCAGGTGAGGGAGGCGACAGACCTCGTGGCCACCGCCGGCGGAGTCGCGCCGCGGAAATCCGCCCCCGCCGCGCGCCTTCATCCCGAACCGCTGGATAGAGCTGGCTCGGAGGACGTCGGCCTCCGTGGCGCGCCGCATGGCTATCGTCCCGTCCGGACACGACTCGCCGGACCGCGTCCACAACTGCGGCGGGCCCTGCTCGTCCTCGCCGTCACCCGCCGCATCAGCATCGCCATGACCGTGCGCAGTGGTGATCCTCGGCCTCTCCACCGGTTCACTCTGCGTATATATAAACAAGCGCACGGTAGTCACTCTCGAGTCTCGATCAGCAAGAACATTTCAGAACTCAAGCACGGCTCGTTCGTCGTCGTCGCAGTCAGTTACCTCCGGCTCGTGGCCTCGCAGCTTGGGATGCTGGAACGCCGGCTGCAGGTGCGTCGGCACGCAGTCGATGACCTCGCCGTCAGGACTCTGCAACACAACCCACCAAATTAGGAGAGTAGCTCACCCACCGACAAGACCAGTACAGTCACGGCGCTCGCCGACACCGAAACGCAGCACCGCTGACGCACCCATCACGCGGAAGAAGGACGAACCGACCGCACCTGGATGGTCTTGACGGAGGCGTTCCTGACCCTGGCGAGCTCGGCCGCGACCCTCCGCCACGCAACCAGCTCCTCGCCGGACCGGAACGCGCCACCGGCCGGAGCCGCTGC
This sequence comes from Zoysia matrella, assembly GCA_001602295.1. Lineage (NCBI taxonomy): Eukaryota > Viridiplantae > Streptophyta > Magnoliopsida > Poales > Poaceae > Zoysia > Zoysia matrella. Next base: position 201,827 of record BCLG01000216.1, read on the forward strand.
TGACGCGCGGGGGAAGGAGGAGATGACGAGGAGGAGGACGACGACGGCAACAGAGCAGGCAATGATTGAGCTGACGCTGACGGAAGACGCCGCCATCGTGTTTTGGAGCTTCCCGAATCCGGCAGCGGGATTATAAAAATCTACGAAGAAGAAGAGGAAACGGGAGCTGGCGGCCGGCTGCTTCTGGGCGTTGGATGTTGCAGTTGCAGAGCTGTGTCTGTATCCGCGCAGCAATGGTGTTTGGCGCGGTTGTCTAGTTGCTCTCAAGCTTGCAATGCATTTATTGTTAAATGGCACTGAAATCTTGGACAAGATTGTTATAGTACGTAGGAGCAGGAAGAAGAGCCATCTTTTCGCCGTCGAGGACGAGGACGAGGACCAGAGTACGTACGTATGATTGCCTCGAGATGGGCGCCCCAAGAACCCATGCTTCTCTCAATCATCCTAACCCTAATCCTAATCCAGTCTCTTCTACCCTTTTGTCGTCCTCTCGTAGCGGCCGTCAGTCAGTGCAGTGGTGACCGCCACCGATCAGTAGGAGTAACTTTCAGAGCACGAGCTACAGTGAGTGTATGTGAGGTGAGGTGTGCGACTCACTGGCTGAGCCGATGATGAGGTGCAGCTTTTGAAGGCTGCCTGCTGCCTTCAAAACCTCGTATTTCTATAAAACCTACGTAATATCTAATTCAAGCCCTTTGGAATATGAGAAATTTTTTCGAAACATAGGTATTTCTATGAAATCAAAAAAAATTTGTGAAATTTTTATGTGCTTCATGTGAAGTTCCGTGTTCCAAATGAAGGCATCGCTATGGTCCAGCAAAATATATATATGGATGCGTTGCTATAATAGGCTCGAATACAGTTAGCAACACTGCAGGTCACTCATATCCGAATGGAGAAACATGTTGCTGGATTTCTGGGCAGCCGTTGCTTTTTACTACCTGACCTTCCTTCATTCACTGCTAGTAGGATGAGGTCACTGGCGGCTGCTCTATGTAACCTTGGGTAGTTTTGAAGAAAAGAAAAAGTTAACACCTCCTGCAGTTATGTGGCGCTAACTGAGCTTATGATAAATAAGCTTTTTTGTAAATAAAAAAAATGCGAATTCAGGTAAGGTAGATCTGCACCATTGATCTGTAAGATCCGTTGGCTCTCAGATGCCCCTTGGCTGCAAGTGATACTGAAAAAAATTCACTTATAGGAGTTTTGCTAGTTCTATTTCCAAGCCAGCATTGTGCAGCTCCCTTCTGACTCTCACCATCTGCTGTTCATGTCTTGATGATTGGAAGTCGCATCGAGCAGATGACCTGCCCAGCATCTCAAGGACTCGTGATGAAGTTACTACCTCTGTTTCTGTTGGCCGACAAAACATATACTCCTAGTATGTTGGAGTACTAGCACTTTATTTGGAGAGCAAGTTAGTAGGAGTAATTGATTTGGTGAACACTACTACTAGTGCTACCATCATCTACTGCATCCACATTGACATTGCCATCCAGTGTGTGCACATGCTAGCAGTCCCCACAACCACTGTATTCTTTACATCTTTTACGCTTTCTGCCTCCTTTTCCCATCCCCTTTTTCTGCATCAAAAGATAAGGTTTCCATTACCTGATGGACCTGCACATGCACATAATGGACGTTGTTAGCATCACTAATTAGTCTTGTGAGCATTATGAGAGACCGGCTGATTTTTCATGGTTTTCGAGAACTGTCCGGGCCAGTTTCATCGTATGAGCAACGTTCAACAAAAACTGACACTGTTACTGTAGCAAAAAAAGAAAATTGGCTGATTTTGCTGGCTAGCTGTTCCGGTTTTTGATACGGTTGAAAATTAGCACTATAGCGATTTCTAAAACCTTGATAACAGGTACTCTCTCCGTCTCACTATAAATGTTTTTGACTTTTTAAAATCAATTTTTGATCATTTGTCTTATTAAAAAAAATCCGAAAATACAAAAATAAATAAGTCAAGTTTAAAGTACTTTTAATAATAAATTATTTCACAATAAAATAAATAATATTTTCACAAATTTTTTAATAAGACGAATGATCATTTTAAAAAGTCAAAAACATTACTTATAATGAGAGAAATGAGTACTTAGGGCCTGTTTGCTTTCAGCCACCACGCGCCGAGCCGCAGCTCCAGCCGTGCCACTAGTTTGGTGGAAGAATCGTCCGTCGGAGAACTGCGTGTTGTGGCGTGAGAAATGAACTAGCAGCTGCCGGCAAAGTGCGGCAAAAGTGTTTGGGCGCTGCGGCACGCCACACCTGTGGCTCGGCGAGTTGTGGCGTCCTTCGGATGCAAAGCAAACAGACCCTTGCTCCTTCCACAAGCTCGATTTGAAGTGAACTGCAGAAAAGAAAGAAAGCGAATGGAAAAGGCAGCTAGCTAGGATCAGTCACCAGTCACCACCGCAAATTTGCAAGCATGGGCGTGCATGGGAGCACTCTATGGTCTGCACCACCACCGGAGCTTGTTGTTACCACTGCTGCTGCGCTCTTTTGGCCGCTTTACAGGGATAACCGGGCCACGCACGGACAGTGCTCCGCTGCTGCGTTGCCGGTGGAGGGTGGGAGAGGTCCACAGGTCGAAGCAGTCACAAGTGCGTGCACGCATGGGGTGCTTCTTTTTTGGTTTGGGTTTGGACAGAGTGATCCAGAGTGATCTAGATTACTTTTTCCTTTCGCTGCAGTATATACGAAACGAAACACTACGTTCTTGTTTCGACGATCTGACTTACTTCTGATGATCCGAGGATACTTTGTCATTGCTATTTGACATGATTTTGTCAAAATATGCTTAAGCTTTCCGGGAGCAGATAGGCAAGTGGAAGCAGTTAAAGCCCCTCTTCAGTTGTTTCTTTCAACAATGCAGTAAAAGATCTGGGACTGATCCTATAGGTTATTTCACTTCTATGTCAGAAAATGCCAGTTGGAAAAGCGAAAATACAAGCACTTGTTGCCCTTTACGCTGTAAAAGAACTGCCAGGAAATGTACGCTAAGAAGTGTCATCCAGATGCTGTAAATCTTAGAGACTAGTACTGTTCAAGCATTCTGCAGACCATGACCCGGAGACACAGGGATCACAAATTTGGTTTCAGTGCATTTGCATTTGCAGACGTCCAGGACGATGAATCAACTGAAAGTGACGACGATTCAACAACTGAGACAGACACCATGCGGTGCAACTGAAACGCATCCATAATTCTCTCCACTGTCTTTTGTTACTCGTACTACCAGAAAATCAATGTTTTGCGCAAGGTCCATTCAGAAGGGCAAACTGAACACACGCTTCACAACGCGGTGGGCTGGCAAACATACGAGTTGTTACATATAAATAGTTGGACGAATCTGACTGAACATGAAACAAAAACACATCCTTTTATTATGAAAGTTGTACCAGAACTACACCAGCAAACTCATGAGCGAAGGATTTCATTGTCCTCAGGTCATAAGATGCTATGGGTTATGTGACATTCCGTATTTTTGGCGACATTAAAAGAATCATGGGAGCTGTATCGATTTCGGAATTTTGGAACCGACTTCAAAAGATTTAAAACAATTCCAGTGAACCTTTAAATTTCAAATTTTAATATTTCAAAATGGAGTTTATACTTTTGAAAGAAAGGTTGTAAAATAAAAGTTTTCCTCTGAAAGGTTTTACAAAGATTTGAATTTGAGAAGTTTTTGTGAAATCTTATTTAAGGCCTAATTAATTGTTCCTTTCGAAATAGTTGATTTTTTCCCCGAATTCTTAAAATAAAATATATTTCAAATTTGGATTTGTTTCAAAAATAAAATTTGTTTCTTATAAAGGTTTTATAAAGATTTGAATTTAAGGGGTTTTCATAAAATTTTTGTTGAAAGTTAAAATGGTCCAAATGAACTATTCCTTTAAAAGGATTGCCTATTTTTAAATTTTTATAAAATAAAATCCATTTAGAATTTGAACTCGGTCCCAAAACAAAAGTTGTCCATCCTAAAAATTTCTATCTTTATACGAAGTTTCAAAAATTATTGAGCTCGAAAAGTATAGATTTCGAATCATAACAGCAAGCGGTCGCAGGAAATCAGAAAAATCAGAAGTTCAGTTAACCATTTTCGAAATTCCATATTTTTCACATACTTTTGCAAAAACCTGTCCGAACAATTTATGTCGTAGAGAAAAAGTTGAAGAACGATTCTGTCAAGTTTCAATCTAATCTAAATTTGTTTGCTCTTCTATTTTCGGTCCCCAATGCATTTAAGTGATAACGTTGACTAGTACTTGCTAGCATATGGGCCTCAGCTGTCATTGAACCTGCCGCCCTTCTTCCTCACAGACATGCATCTCCCTCTCTCTATCGTGAGCTGCCACCAAACCACCCAGGTGCCGCCCTCCCGCGCCCTACCTCATGCATGTGCGCCACGAAGCAAGTGACGTGCTCCCAAGTTAATTCGCTTGATTCATCAGTTCACCACCCGGCTGTCCCTCTCCTTCTCTTCCATTCGTCTCTCCTGGCCACCATTGCCGCCACCCCTTGCTCGAGCTTGGCCGCCTCGCCTCCACACCATTCCAGGTTGTCCAGAGCTGGGGCACAGAAGCCACAAGTCCTCCCTACCCACGCCCCAAGTTTTCCTAGCTTCTCCCTCGGAAAATCGCGCGGATTTGAAAGTTTTCCCCAAATCCAAGGTTACGAAGCTGCTGCCATTCGCCAGCAAATTTTGCAATGGTCGGTGTGCTAACCTCCAATTCCTCTGGTCCAAAGCTGCTCAAGTTTGTTGCAGGTGTTTCTCTCTCTCCTTCTACAAGTCCAATGGAATCCTTTGTTGGTATGTGCTGTTAAAAAGTGCATCGTATAGGTTCGATGTATTTTTTCTTAGATTTCAGGATTCTTTAATAGTTTATTTTAGGTTGTCGCTTCCGCACTTTTAAAATCTTTATTTTTATAAATTTAATCAACAGTTTTATTTTATATTTTATCGTGCTTAATTTGAATTTATAGTTCTCACTTCATCGAAAGACACTCGATAAGATTTTGTAGGTCGATGGATCGTCTCTTCGCGGGATAGTTTGTCACAGGTTTTAATTCCTGATGGTGGCATAATCTACTTAGTTGATACTAGAGATTGCAGTGTTGGTTTCTATTATCAATGTAGTACTATAATTCATTGCTCTGCTTGTAAAGGACTCTGTGTTCTAAATTAAGTGACGTTTTTGATTTTTTTAAATTGATGTTTGACTATTTATTTTATTCAAAAAATTATGAAAATATAAAAATAAATCAGACAAGTTTAAAGGACTTCTAATATTGAATCATTTCTCAATAAAATAAATAATATTTTCACAAATTTTTTGAATAAGACGAATGATCAAAAGTAGATGTTTAAAAATCTAAAAAAAGAAACTTATTTTTAGACTGAGGGAGCAGTACAATCACAACAGCATCATATCTTCCGAATCATTGGCGCCCAATAATTAATGGAACAATGGGCTAAACAATCAGTGCAACTCCAGCCAGTACAATCATTATGAATTCAGTTTTGAGACCATCAAAGTCAAAAAGGAAACGATCACTTTTATTGTGTTGGTCACACATTTCAGACAAAACAAAATGACTAACATGGGTTTGTCAACAATGCGACTCAGATTCGATTTACAACCGAGCACCAAATCACATAGCAAGTGTTCGACAGATAGCTCGGTAAAAATATTATTCATATTGCAAGGAAAAAAAATCCTCGGGGTTCCAGGACCAACTTCTGTAATGTTGTTGCATTATTTAATTGTGGGTCAGTTTAGTCGCTGTACTAGCCTAGGACTTCCTTACTAGTCCAAATATCCGCACGCTATGGTTCTAGGAAAAAAAATATTAACTCAAGTAAAGTATTTATTAAAACAACTATAACTAATGTTTGGTTACAATTACCATAAAAATGATAACACATCAACTATGTTATTAATAGATAATAGATTTATTTTCCTAGGTGCGCAACTTGTTTGTTGAAAAAAAACTTAATCAATTCCGCATAAAAAATAAAAACAATAAAAGTGTGGACCTTTAGAGATCCAAAATGACTCAACCTTTACTAGATTTGAAGGAGGTTTTTACAAAGGTTTCTCATCTGTTTGTTTTGAAAAAATGATAAATTTGTGTGTAATTACATGTGTGCACATTGTATAATTACTCTCTGTGATGATCTTTGGGGACCGAATTTCTATGTGCACCTAGGAAAGAACTATTGTCTTAAGAGTTAGAGAAAAATGACCATGTATTGTACCACTGCCACAGCTGCTGCTCTCTTTTGGCCGCTTTACAGGGATAGCCGGGCCACGCACGGACAGTGGTCCGCTGCTGCGTTGCCGGTGGAGGGTGGGAGAGGTCCACTGGTCGAAGCAGTGCGTGCGTCATTCGCTGAAGTATATACGAAACGAAACACTACGTTCTTGTTACGACGATTTGACTGAGATCTGATGATCCGAGGCTATTTTGTCATTGCTGTTTGACACGATTTCATCAAAATATGCTTAAGATTTCAGGAGGCATATATATAGAAATTGGAGCAGGTAAAGCCCCTCTTCAGTTGTTTCTTTCAACAATGCAGTAAAAGATCTGGGACTGATCCTATAGGTTATTTCACTTCTATGTCAGAAAATGCCAGTTGGAAAAGCGAAAATAAAAGCACTTGTTGCCCTTTACGCTGTTAAAAAAACTGCCAGTAAATGCACGCTGAGAAGTGCCATCCACATGCTGTAGATCTTCAATACTACTGTTCGAACAATCTGCAGACCATGAACGGGAGAAACACAGATCACAAATTTGGTTTCAGCATTTGCAGTTGCAGACGTTTTGGACAACAAATCTCTACTCTTTAAAAAGCACAGTTTTAACTGAAAGTGATGATTTAACACCACCATGCAGTGCAACTAAAACAAAATCCATCATTCTCTCCACTGTCATTTGTTACTCTGGAACCAGAAAATCAGATGTTTTGCGCAAGGTCCATTCAGAAGGACAAATTGAGCAAACGCTTCACTACAATTCGGTGGGCTGGCAAACACATGAGTTGCTACATACTTCCTTCGATTTTAAATTATTGACACTGTTGATTTTTAATATTAACTTTAACCATTTGTCTTGTTCAAAAAAATTTGTTCGAATATGTAAAATTTCGTTATTATTTTATTTATCATTAGTGGAATTTAAATCATAACTAATAATTTTACACATTGAAACAAATTTTTTGAATAAGACGAATAGTCAAAGTTGAAATTATAAGTCAACGGTGTCAATAATTTAAAATCAGAGGGAGTAAATAGTTGGACGAATATGACTGAACATGAAATGGAAACACTTCCTTTTATTATGAAAGATGTGCTTAATTACCAGAACTGCTCACCAGCAAACTCATGAACGAGGGATTTCATGGTCTTCAGTATTCGGGCCACCAGATGCAATGAATCACAAGTTCGGTGGCATGCCAGATGCCTCGACATTTCTATTAGTGATGCTGGGTATGAGAGGCTAGGAAAAAGATTCGATAAAATTTCATCGAAATATCTGAAATATTTTATTTATCGGTGAGGTTCGATATTTTTTTATATACCAAAATTTCATCATTTAGTATCCTTAGCAATGAAATTGCTTTATTTTTATATACAACCATGTTGTTTTATAGATTGAAAGCAATTCCTCGCGAGTTCATGTCAATTATTTTTAAAAGTATTTAAATTTATTCACCAAAATACCAAAATATCCAAGATATCACATTTAGCAGTGATCTCCATTTTTTTACCATAATTTTTTCCTAGATCACAGGAGCTCGGAATAGCTACTGCTAATATGCTTGGTTCACGACGTTTTCGAATTTTAAAGAGTGCAACTCAGTGCGGTACTTGTTTACTACTGCCTCCATCCGAGAATCACGACCTTTTCAACTTTTTAGACATCAGTTTGATCATTCATCTTATTTAAAATATTTTGCAACTTAATTAAAGTATCTTTAGTGATAAAATAATTAACAACAAAATAAATAATATTTTCATTTTTTTAATAAGCGAATAGTCAAATATGATGTCTAAAAGTAAAAAAACATCATTTTTTTAGAACGGAGGTAGGACAATCACAAACAGGATCGTACCTACTACTCCCTCTGTCTCAAAATAAGTATTTTTATATTTTCAAATATTATCTTTAACTATTTGTCTTATTCAAAACAATTTGAAAATATTATTTATTTTATTATAAAATATTCAATATATTAGAGGTATTGTAAGTTTAGCTTATTAATTTTAATATTTTTGTAATTTTTTAATAAGCCTAATAGTCAAATTTTAATTTTTAAAAAAGTAAAAAATGTCGTTTATTTGGGGACCGAAGGAGTAGTATCTTCTGAATCATTAGCACCAAATAATTGACGGAACATCAAATTGAGCTCCAACTCCAGCCAGTACGATCATTACGAACTGAGTCTTGAGACCAACAAAGTCTAAAAGGAGACGACCAGTTTTACTGTGGTGGTCCCACATTTCAGACGAAACAAAATGGCTAACACGGCTTTGCGAACAACGTGAATTAGATTCGATTTACAAATAAGCAACAAATACACAGCAAGTGTTCGACAGATAGCTCGGTACAAAAATTATTCATATTGCCAGGAAACAAATCTCGGGTTCCGGAACCAACTTCTGTAATGTTATTACAATGTTCAGTTGTGGGTTAGTTTAGTCGGTGTGCTAGCCTAGGAACTACTTACTAGTTTGAATATCCGTTCTAATGTTACAGTCTTTAAAAAAATATTAATTAAAAATATTAACTCATAAAAAAAATTTAACTCTAGAAAATATTTATTAAAACAACTATCATTAATGTTTGGTTACAATTGCTATAAAAATGATAAACACAACGATTATCTTTACTCCTTAAAAAGCATAGTTATTTTTTCTACATACACACGATAAAATGTCTCCAATAGAGACAGGTTAGACTACGTGCACACAGAAAATATACTCAGAGTTATCTCTTTTTACAAATCTGACGAATAAAAATCTCTCCACATACACCTTTTACAAATCATAACTCTTCCGAATCTCCCAAATCTTATATTCACACAGACTATTATTAATTAACAAAACACAACTAATCGAAACAAATATACGACATCCATGGAAAGTTGTTTGGAAACAAAATAAATTCATTTTAATATTAATATATTATTTATTAAGTT
>BCLG01000216.1:213970-259586 GCA_001602295.1 Zoysia matrella
ACATAAAATTATATTTTTTGGATTCATCATTAAATAAACTTTCATAAAAATTATATTTTTATATTAAAAATTATTTAATTTTCTAGATATTATTAGTAAAAGTTAAAGAATTTTGACTTTATCCAAACCTAGAAACTTTTATTTTGGAATAGAGGCAGTACGTAATTTACAACATGTATTGTACCTTTACATAGCAATAAACTATAATATGATACCCACACTGAACCCAAAAAAAGAAACATAAAAGAAAATTTGTGTTATCACCTGTGGCTACTCTTTCATTTTGTTAGTTTTTTTTCTCATACTAATTATTTGACCCCAGCCCACTGATAAGTAAATATATCAGGCCCAAATATAGCCTCATGCCTTCAAAATAAATTGATTTCACAAGATTGAAGGTGTGCAATCAAATTGATGAGTGAATTAACACATGGGTTGGGGATCTTGGTTTACAAAGTAAGTTATTAGTGAAGCATAGAAGATTTTAGCATGAAAGAAATACAAATATTGAAAGTTTTGAAGTGCAACTAAAAAGGAATAGTAAGGATAGCAAATTTGAACTTACTGGTGTTGAAAAGAGGATTTAGGCTTTAATATCATACAACAAATTCTCGCAATTTCTTAAGTTTTGAAAGTGGTGCCACACCACCACTAGATTTAGAAATCTAGCAAACCTAGGGGCTTTTCGTTTCAGATTCTTGTGGCTGCGGCTGCGCAGCCGCTGCTGCAGCAAACAGGTATTGCTGCTGCTGACACAGTCAACATACTATAAATAAATATAATATTTGCAAAATGATACATTTTCACTAATCTAAAATGTTATATCAGAGAACTTCATACAAGGCTAAAGTGCAACGTTACGAAAACACAATTACAAAACAATTCATACTGCATCCAGATTTGCAGTGATACATTTTTTACTAATCTAAAATGTTATATCAAAGAAGTCCTTCCAAAGCTAAAGTACAACCTTACAAAATCACAATTATCAGGCCATATAGACCTGCCCCAATCCAATCACGAACAGTTCTAATGTCATCACCGGCTGTTCCTGTTAACCATTCTTGTGCAGAACCAAATGGCCCATCTAGTGCTTCCACATCCATATCCAGTTCATTATTGTCAATGCAAAATTATGGAGTGCAAAACAGGCAACAATTATCTTTGATTGCTTCTCTCTAGAATACAATGGGATCCCTTTAAGAATCTGCCACTTACTTTTTAGAAACCCAAACGATCGTCCCACAACATTTCACAAAGAAGAATGGTGATAGTTGAAAAGCTTGTAAATATTTTCTGGGCCTTTTTCCTCAAACTCACTCAAATGAGATCTGTTTTTCCGATATGGTGCCATATATCCCTCACGTAGGGGGTAACCAGAATCCACCAGATAATACTTACCTACAAAATGGTTAGTCATATTCTCTATATTAACCATATATGTAATCAAAATTGAACATATATGATTCATTTCAGTTAGTGTACCTAGTGGTGGGTGGGGAAAATTGTTTGGTTTGTTCACAGCCTCCCTAAAAACAGCCATAAGAAGAACCTCTTTTACCTGTTGCAACAAATGTGAACCTCATATCCATCTCACATACAGCAAGAACATTCTAGCTAGTGAACCCTTTTCTATTAATAAAATTATCATGTGTAGGCTCCGAGACTATGACTGGAATGTGGGTTCCAACTATAGCTCCTATGCATTCATCAAAGTAAGGTGAGAATTGGCGTAGATGTACAAATCTGAAGCTACATTCCCTAGGCTTAATAATTGGATATCCAAAAGATACCATAGCCTCAAGCACTTCTCCAAACTTCCTACTAACAGTGTCCATTGACCTACCAAATCTTTCGGACATTTGTCTTGAACATTTTCTTGTGGCACATGCCCACAAGAACATTCCTAAGGCTTCAATTGAATCACATTGACTTGTTGCTTTCAGCCCATGATTTGTCGCTAGTATGGTATGTACCTTGTGTAATGCAGTGGGATAAAGACGAAAGTTTAAGTCGCACTTCTTTCTATTGGAGAGATTAAGAGCTATCCATTGTCGACCTGTCAACTCTTGTATGGGCAGCTAAGCACCTTGACTTGTAGATTCATATGAACTTGTAGATGCAAGTGCCGCTAATACACCAACGGTTGCACCCATATCCCACCAAGCAGAGGAATCATCATCAAGGTGGGCTACTGTTGAACTTTTGTTGCTTGAAGTTTCAGAACTTGACATTCTGCCTGCAAAATAAATATGTGTCATACAATGAAAAATTTACAGTATACAAACTACTGCATTATACCTCTTTATGACCACCAAAATCAGGTTGTGCCGCAATCTGTCCTTGTGAGAAGCATCCAGTCATAATAGAACTAACATGTAAGCACATGATATCTTAAAATCTTGAAATAAGTCAAATAATATTGCAGCGACACACTAGAAAATAGTTAAGTAATAAGGAACACATAGTTCATGACGATACATACATAAAGGCAGCTGCCATACTATTCCTAGCAGTAATAATATTGCAGTGACGCCCATTAGAAAATAGTTGAGATGTACAAAAGATGCATGTATCACTTCTTTCTAGTATTTTCCCATGTCCATCGAAGCCATGCAATACGATGCTCTGGGGTACGCAAAGTTTGAAATGATGCACACCGCGCTGCTGACCTAAACAGCTCAGTAGCTATGAAAAATAGCTCAGAACCCTGAGCCACACCATCGTCTTCAACAACCTGTAGTAGTTGTTTAACTTCTTGTTCTCGAATCATCGTATTAGTCTCATTCCTACTCCTTTGTAGCATGCTCTCTGATATGTGTTCTACATAATACTCCATACTTTTAGTCCTCTTCGGTGGTGGACTGTCAACCACCTGATTCTTTGAACCCTTGCGGGATGCACGACCGGCACTAGAACGACCAACATTGTCATCTGATGTTGGAGTATGCTCATCATCACTTCCACCACTAGGCATTCGATCTCCAATGCCTCCAACAAATAACATGTTACCATCTTCAGTGTCCATACTTCCAAACAAAATAGTCAATTCATGCTCATATAAAAGTGGTTTACTTCGAAATGTTTCAGCTAGCTGGTCCTCCTACAGGCAACAAATTGATAAGATGTAAGATTTATGACCAATAATTTACCGTTATATAATTATGGAGAATAATAAAAAAGAAAAGTGACTACCGCAACTCTGTCATTCCACCAGTCATCATCCATTGTTATGGTCCCATTTGCATTGTTCCAGCCACCTCCAGTAGCCTTCTTTAGTTTCGTCCAAACCTTAGAGTCTCTTGAGACTATTAAATTTATTTTTCAATTGTTTGCAGTCAAAACACCTTCCTGTTTGTTGGCGAAAATTCTGGTACACATTCTTCCATCCTATTTTGGTAAGCCCCTTTTTATAATTGTAGTTGAGCTTCTCCTTCTCAGCAATACATAGGTCAAAAAATCTTTGTAAGATCATTGTCCCAATCCGCGCGTCGACTGGCCATCTGTGTGCAGATATGAGTATAGGACACCATGGACAAATTGAACTGCTATATTTTTCATGTAAAAAATATCTAGGAAACTGCTAAATCCTACAAGCATTCTAATATACTATTGATTTTTTCTACAATGCAGCACATAGGGAGATGCTAAATCCTAAAAAAAGTTAAATAACCAAGCATAGATTGTACCTTAAACTTGCAAATGGACTCCTCACGCGCCCTGCTGCCTTGCCTCAAGTGAACGAGGCAGCCCCCAACAGCCGTATCTCCATTCACCTCCTGCGAGACGAGAGGAAGCCAAAAGGAAAAACAAATCGAGCTCATCAGCAGTGAGGGTCAAGAACTAACAGATTCCAGAGGTCCCTCACAAATCTGCAAACCTAACACCCTCGGATCTGCAACCTAACACCCTAGGACAGAAAAAACACCACATACCTAGGCAGAGAAGTGCATCCAAAATTCTGAACCACCGAGGGAGAACGCAGCAGCAGCGGCGAGTTGGATCCTGGAGGCGGCACGCTAGTTGGGCGAAAACTACTTTCTAATCGTCTTCGTGCGTGCGGCGGATAACTACAGGCGCCATCTTGTAACCGCCACCCAAGTCTCAGCGTTTTTCTTGTACCCTCACCCCAGGAGCATTCTGGCATCGGTTTTGGCGGTCATGTGCCGGTGAACCATTTTTTTGGGCGGGAACGTTCCGCGGTGGCATGTCGCCCACAGGCCACATGACTCGTTTGTCAGCTGCATTCGGACGTTGCTGATTGATGGCAGCGTGGGACAACCATTACCTGCTACATTTTGGGAACCAAGTCAACAAGTTTAGAAAACTAAAATTAATAGAACAATTTTTAGTAAACTTTGGAAATAATTTGAAGAGCAGAGATCAGCGAGATGAAATGGAACAGCTTTAGCAAACTTTGAGAACTAATGTAACAATTTTTATAAAATTTTGAATTAAATGAATAACTTTAGTAAACTTTGAGACCTAACGAAACACTTAAGAAAAATAATAACTCGGAGAGCACCTTCACAAAGAGCTCAAAGAGACGAATCTATCGCAACTTTAGAAAACTTTGAAAACTAACAGAACAACTTTAGTAAACTAAACACCTATAAAAATTTTTAACTAACGGAACAACTTCAACAAACTTTATAAATAACTCGGAGGGTACTACACGGAAAGGTCGATAAGATGAACTTATCAAAATAACTTTGGGAATTTTTCAAAACTTAAGAAATTTTTTAAATTTCTAAAAGTTAACTGCTAAAAAAATGAACGGGCAGAGATGGAGGAATATGAAAAATGGTCATCGGCGACCGTTTCGAGAGAGAAACACTGAAGAAGCTGATTCACCACCGTAGTAAAAAAAAATGAATCGATTCTTCCGATTCAAGATTGAAAGATTCGTGGCATTTCGCTCCGTTTCAACCGTTTCTAAGAAGTAACCGAAACGATGGGTAAGTTTCTTTACATATCATCATTCCAGCTTTTTTAACCATACGCGAAATGCTGAGAGCATGTCTACCTTCGGTGTCTATCATTATTCACAAATTCAGGTAAACATCTACATAAGCTATCACGATTTAGCCAAAAAAAAGAAACGGATTGCAGTCTTGCAACAGAGACTCATGACATGAGGATAACAAGGCTTTAAAATTCTTGATCCGCCAAACTGAGAATAGTTGAACAGATCGGGTAAATCACTTGAAGTTTGATTGCTTTCACATCAATGATGCAGAGGTGTTAGATTTTTAATTCGAACTGATGCTAGATACAAATGGTGGATTGTCTAGAATTATAAGATGTGTCTTTGGCAATAAGTCACAAAAATTTCAAGAATTTGTGTGTCGTCCTAGTAAGAAAGTGACTGATGAAAGGGGTCTGTTCATATCAAGAATGTCCCAGGTGACCAAATCGTATAAGATTGTTCTACTCAATCCAAGTTCTCTCTACCATCAGCAGCTCTCTTAACAAGTCTGGAAGACACTTCAGCTATACATAAAAGGAAGAAACTTCAGCTCTCTGAGCTTACAGCCTAGCTGTCTAGCTGCCTTGCAAAAATTTTATCCCCTCACGTGTAATATTGCCCAGTAACATCTCAAAAAGGCACCTAGATGAAAAATATCATCCAATAGTTCAATCCCCGTGCTTTGCCATGAAAGAACCAAAGAAACTTTAGAGAAATAAAAAACAGAGAGATGATCTAGGATGGTTTCATATTCAGATAGCTAGAGCTTTTATCACAAATTTTCTGAATGGAATATGCTAAAAGTAAACGGGGCTAACCTTTGTCGGTTGATTAGCCATGGCTCACTCCCCCTACCATTGCCGGAACATCTCCAACCATTGTTCTTAGTTTCTGATATTTGACAGGTGCTTCTATGCTTAGAATCACATTGCAACAAACCGCGCATACTTGCTTCACCGTCATCTTGCAATCAGAGAAAGAGAGGGAGTAAAAAAATTAAATGGCCAAACGCTCATAAAGAAGGCATCTCTGCTTAATTTTTTCTTTTTAACACAGTGACAAACTACCTTTCAAAAAAAAAACAGAGTAAAAACTGAACTTATGAAATTACAACGTTGAATTTGTAGCATTCTGACCTTAGCAAATGGCCAAACGCTTATAACAGAAGTGCACTGTACTCAAAATAGTAAAAAAAAGTGTTTGGTAAAATGGTGATGAAAAAAGCAACTTCTTGTCAGGTTTCTTATGCCTACACACTTTAGATGGATACGACACTGTCCATTTAGCTAAAGATCTGAGCAGGCATGACAGATTCATAATTAATAAACATGGAATTTCAATACCTCGATTAAAGAATGAAGAAACCATGAGACAATAAAAATCTTACCAGGTAACAAAAGAAAAACGAGCCAAACCTAAAACATTGCTGCTTGTACTCTCCACATTGCTGCTTGTACTCTCCACATTGTTGCTTATACTCTCCATTGCAAGTTCATGAACTCATCTATCAATCTCAATGACTGAAAAGCATGCATAAGGAAATCAATTCATTTAAAACTTCTGATGCTGCTAGGCCACAAGATTTATTTAGAAAGGAGTAAGAAACAGAACATACTATTTAGATGTTATGCAAATTGCTAGATGTTGAAGAATGACCCACTGAAGGCCTTGCCCCTGCCCATCCACATATTGAGTGTTCAGATTAAAAGAAGCATCTCCAAAGCCTGAACATGAAACAACGGTTAAAAAAATCATCCCCAACCATCAACCCAACTTTTCATCTATTTTTCCTTTAGACTGGAAAACGTTTTTGCTTGGTGTCTACTCGCCTTACTAGACTAGATCTTCAACAAAGAGAAATTGCAGCCAATCGATGGTCCAGACTAATAGAAGTGGCATACCTGTTCTCGCCCCTGCGCTATCAAATTAAGGCAGAGAGGGGGAAAGGAATACTGCTCTGGATACGAGGACAGCGGATCCGGCCGCGGATGGCATATCCAGCAGCAGAGATGGTGGGTCGGGGGCAGATGTCTCACCGTCGGCAGGTGCGGCGGACCGGAGGTAAGGAAGGGGGAGGCGGCACATCCTGGGCCGTGCACGTCGGTCCCAGCGATGGGGATGGGGGATCGGGTTATTGATAACAGATCGGCAACGTCGACGGCGGTGATGGTGGATCCGGACGTGAGGAGGCGAAGGCCGGCGTTGGCGCCGGCGCGCGAGCGGCGGAGGAGGGGCGGGGGTGGCGACGGTCGGGGGGAAGGCGGCATCGGCGGTGATCTACAGGGGTGTGTTTTTTTTTGGAAACATACAGGGGTGTGTTAAGAAGATAGAACTGTGTTGTGTCTAACTGAATGTAATCATAAGATTGTGGAGACCGAGTCCAGCGCACTACCGTTGCGTGGTGACTGCGTACCGTTGCGTGGTGACCGCGTCCAAAGGAGTGCGTGGCGTGCATTCATGCGTTGAGTTTGTTAGTCAAGGATCCATTAGAATCGGATCATACATGTAACACGCCGTGTCTATTTAACAGAGAACGATTCACAAAATTGGCAAGCTTTCTATTACTCACATGGTAATCAGAGCCTAGATCCCATCATGTCCACCACCACTAGCTCGTCCACTAGCGCTAGCTCGTCGGCTCCGGCCGTAACGCTCGCCACTCCCTCATTCACCAACATGATCAGCGTAAAGCTCAATGGAGAGAATTATCTACTGTGGGCCACTCAAATGCTTCCATACCTCAGATGCCAGCAACTCATTGGCTATGTCGATGGCACAATCGCTCGGCCAAATCCCACCATAACCCAGCCTTCTCTAACCGAAGGAGCAAACTCATGAATCTCTGTTAATCTAAAGTATACTGTCGGATACCAACAAGACCAGTTTGTGCTCACAACAATTCTCTCCTCTATCACAGAACAAGTAATCGGGCAGACTGTCGGATTGACGACAGCCCGAAAAGTTTGAAGCCACCTGGAGAAGATGTACTCATCAGCGTCTAAGGCACGAATCATGTAGATCCGCATGCAACTAGCAACCATTCAAAAGGGCAATCTCACCATCGATGCCTACTTCAGTAAAGTTAAAGGACTCACAGGTGTCCTGTCTTCCATCGGTAAGAAGCTTGATGATGAAAAACTCATAGCATATATGTTGCGAGGATTAGGGACAGAATACGATCCCTTGGTGGCAAGTATCACCACAAGAGTTGATAGTATAACTCCAGGCGATCTTTATGCCCATATGCTGGCCTTTGAAATGAGGGTCGAGCAGAACAATTCAAGTTTTCAGATTGCCTCAGCTAACAATGCAAGCAGGATCCAAGGTCGTGGTAGCAGCAACAGAGGAGGTGGCTGTGGCAGTCGTGGTCATGGCAACGGCAGAAATTCAGTGGTCCTGGAGGACAAAACCACCAAAACAATGGCCACCGTGAAATCTGTCAAGTTTGTAGAAAAATAGGCCACACAACACTACAGTGCTGGTACAGATTTGATCATGCATATCAGGCTGACAATGTCAAGGTTGCAGCAGCAGCTGCCACGAATAATTACACTGTTGATTCCAACTAGTATGAAGATACTGGAGCTACAGATCATCTCACCTCCGAGCTTGAGCGACTGAACATGCAGGAACGTTACAATGGAAATGATCAGGTCCAAGTTGCTAATGGTTCAGTTATGCCTATTGCTCACATAGGAAATTCAGTTATTTCTACTGCTGTTCGTCCACTTATTCTTAAAAATATTTTGCACATTCCCACCATCAATAGACATCTGCTGTATGTTCATAAGCTTGTGTCAGATAATCATGCATATGCATAATTTCATCCAAACTGTTTTCTTATCAAAGATCAAGCCACCAAGAACACAATCCTAAGAGGAAGATGTAAAGATGGACTTTACTATATTCCCAAGCCAGCTACACAAGCCCTTTCTTCAGTCACACGACAGATGTGGCATAGAAGATTTGGCCATCCTGCTCCTTCCGTAGTGCATCGAGTCTTAGAGAATAATGATCTGGCTGTATTATCAAATAATTCAAACTCTATCTGTGATGCCTGTCAACAGAGAAAAATTCATCAATTTCCTTTCCAATCTTCAGCTCATGTTGCTTCTAGTCCTATTGAATTAGTTCATACTGATATTTAGGGCTCTGCCCCAACTTCAGTCAATGGATTCAAATACTATATTTCATTTGTTGATGATTATAGTAGATTCACCTAGATTTATTTTCTTAAGCATAAATCTAAAGCACATCATATTTTTTTACAATTCCAAACTCATGTTGAGCAGTTACTACAGAAGAAAATTCTGTCAGTACAATCTGATTGGGGAGGAGAATTTCACAGACTGCACAAACACTTCAAAAACAGTGGCATTGAGCATCATATATCTTGTCCTCACACTCACCAACAAAATGGCCTAGTAGAGCGTAAGCACAGACATATAGTAGAAATTAGGCTTACCCTTCTTGCACAAGCTCAAATGCCCTTAAGACTTTGGGATGAGGCTTTTCACTCTACATGTTTTTTAATAAACAGGATGCCCAGTCGAGTTTTAGATAATGATACACCTATATATCGTCTCATTGGAACAAAGCCTAACTACAATTTTCTAAAAGTTTTTGGGTGTGCTTGTTGGCCAAATCTTATAGCCTATAACACCAAAAAATTGGAGTTCAGATCAAAGCAATGTGTTTTTGTAGGCTACAGTTCCAATCACAAAGGCTATAAGTGCCTGGACAAACATACAGGAAGAATTTACATCTCTCGTGATGTAAAGTTTGATGAGCATTGTTTTTCCTTTGCAGCCACACTAGGATACTCCATATATCATATACAAAAGACAAATCGATTCGTAATTCTTCCCTCTGTCCAATACTATATACAATCCTTAGCTGAAAATTATCAGACAACTGATACAACTCTGAATAACAGCAGTACAGTGACTGTTTTTCCTTCTAACAATAGTCATTCTCTGTCTATTATTAACCCTGATCTTACTAGTATGATTACTATAGAAAATAATAGCATAGATGGAGGAGATAATGAAATTGCAGGAAACTCTGGAGGCAACTCTGAAGCAGCAAGAAATTCTGAACAGCAAGCAGAACACGTCCAACCTATTCATCAAATGCGGACAATGCTAAAAAAAATATCAGGTAACCGAAGGTATTTACAGATAGTACAGTGAGATACAATTGTTTGACAGTATCTGATCAATCTCAGAAAAATATTATTACTGAACCTACATCACACATAGAAGCTATGGGCCAACCAGAGTGGAAACAGACTATGGATGCAGAATTTTCTGCACTTATGAAAAATGGAACGTAGTCATTGGTTTTCAAGCTAAAAAGGAAAGCAGATGGATCTATTGATCGATTCAAAGCAAGGTTAGTGGCAAAGGGCTTCAAACAGAGACTTGGCATTGATTACTTGGATACATACAGTCCAGTAGTGAAACCCACAACAGTGAGAATCATTTTATCATTGGCAGCATCAAGAAGCTGGTCTATACATCAAATTGATATTCAAAATGCATTCTTGCATGGAATTTTAAAGGAAAAAGTTTATATGAAGTAGCCCCCAGGTTATGAAGATCAATCAAAACTAGCAAACTTTATATGCAAACTTGATAAGGCCTTATATGGGTTAAAGCAGGCACCTCGTGCTTGGCATTCAAGATTAACAAGTAAGCTTATAAGCTTGGGTTTTAAACCATCATTAGCTGATGCATCACTCTTTATATATTGATTTATGTGGATGATATTATCATTCCTAGCTCATCTTAGAGTGCAATACAAAAACTGATCCAGAAGCTGACCGATGATTTCGCTGTAAAAGATTTGGGATCATTGGATTATTTCTTAGGAATTGAAGTAAAGCATGAGAAAGGAGGAGTTCTACTATTACTTAGGAGGTATGCAACAGATTTGTTTCAGAAAGCTAATATGCAGTGTTGCAAGCCTATTTCAACACCAATGGCATCAACTGAAAAATTGGCAAGAGATCAAGAAACTATTCTCAGAGATAATGAGCATTTTCAGTATAGAAGTGTTGTTGGGGGTCTAAAATACTTGACAATAACAAGGCCTGATATATCCTTTGCTGTCAACAAGGTCAGTCAATATGTTCAGTCTCCAACAGATATTCACTGGGCAGCAGCGAAAAGAATTCTTTGATACATGAAAGGGACTATTGATCAAGGCATAAAAATATACAAGAGCAGCTCACTGACTCTGCATGCCTTCTCTGATGCTGATTGGGCTGGATGCCCAGATGACAGGAGATCTACTACTGGATTTGCAGTATTCTTGGGGCCTAATCCGGTTTCATGGTCATCAAGAAAACAACCGACTGTATCCAGATCCAATACTGAGGCAGAGTACAAAGCAATTGCTAATGTTACTGCTGAATTAATTTGGATACAATCTCTGCTGTAAGAACTTGGTATTTACATTGGAAGATCTCCTAAGTTGTGGTGTGATAATCTTGGTGCAACCTATCTGATGACCAACCCAATGTTTCATGCTAGAACCAAGCACATTGAGATAGATTTTCATTTTATGAGAGAACAGGTTGCACGCAAGGCCTTGGAGGTATGATTCATATCATCCAAAGATCAAGTTGCAGATATCTTCACGAAGCCATTGCCCAAAGCTCCATTTTATGTCAATTGCCACAATCTTAACATTAGAAGACCATGTTATGATTGAGGGGGGCTGTTAAGAAGATAGAACTGTGTTGTGTCTAACTCAATGTAATCGTGAGATTGTGGAGACCGAGTCCAGCGCACTACCATTGCGTGGTGACCGCATTTAGAGGAGTGCATGGCGTGCGTTCATGTGTTAGTTTGTTAGTCAAGGATTCATTAGAATCGGATCATACATGTAATACGTCGTGTCTATTTAACAGATAACCATTCACAGGATCAGCACGCTTTCTCATTTCTCACAGGGTGGGGTTATCGGGTCGGGGTCGAGCATTTCAAAAGTAACCCTGGGGTGATTTTGATTTTTTTTTTCTTGTTCCACTAATGTCCATCAGAACCATGGTCTTCTGATCTGTCCCATGTCACAAAATGTTGTTTGACCATAGAACAACTGCTGCACATGTACTCCAAATCTCGATGCATGAATAAACGGTGGATCCTTCCACCTCACGTGCGGACATCCACAGAAAATCCTTATACTCTAGTTGGGGCACAAGAGAGGAGAAAGCAGCAGGAAGCTTTCGTGTGCTGCGGCAGCACCGAAGAGAGGGTAGGACTCGTGCTGTGGATAAGAAGCTTTTCGTATTTTTTTAATCGGTACTGTTTAGCAGCGGTAGCCGAACCACGGCTGGTTGCAACGCAGCCAAAATACGCCGCAGCCTAGGGATTCGAACGCGCCCCTAGCTAGCGGCAGAGCTACACAGCCGTCAAGGGGGCTACCTCGTTGCTCTGAATTCTCGACGACTTCTGGAGAGCGGCTTGCGGCGAATTCTGAGTTCATATGCCGTTTTCCCAGCCCCGTGGACAGAACTCGTAACTACGAGGTGGGGGACGACAAGCGCCATGGCAACCTCGAGACGTTCCAGCGAGCCTGTGAACCGAGCGTGCCACGCCGAAACGTCTTTGTCCCTTCTTCTTCGTTGCTGAACTCGATCGATCCCTGACGAACAGCGACACATACACAGGTTGGTAGATCATCCCCTTTTTTCCTCTTCCACATCGTCAATTCCTCATCGAGTGCGCTCTTTCCTGCAAGATGGTAACCTAGATTGCTGGGGTCAGTGGCCGGAGCCCTTTACCAGAAGCCGGGTTCCTTCTCTGAAAGGGAATCGGCTTTATGAACATTTTCCCTGCCGGAAAGACGGTCTCCATCGGCAGCTGATTGGGCGCCTCGCTTTCAGCAGTGTGTCCAGCCTGCATGGGAAAAGCTATGGCTGGTGATGCACCCGTGAACAAGGTTATTATCGTCCTCTGGTTTGCTTTGCAAATTAGGAGCACCATGCCACCATGTTGCTTGCTTTCGCAGCTAGGTTAGGTGTTGTTCACGCAACCTATTAATCATGCTTCTGACAATATTTTTTTTTGAATTTTGTAAAAGGAAATAAATGCTCGAGCATAGCAAAATGTGGTATAATCATTTGGGCTGGTTGCCCAAGCATGTTGTAATGTTAAGTACTACTCTTTTTGTCTTAAATTATAAGTTATTTTGGGCTTTTCAAGTTTTTTCAAATTATAAGTTATTCTTACTTTTCGAGACAATCTTTTCTCTTCTCAATACATTTTCATTCTCTCTCTCTCTTTCTCTTCTCATTTTTAGAACATCCCACCTTTTTTACTTTTCTTAATTTCTACTTATAAAATGAGACGGAGGGAGGCCCAACGTATCTTGAAATAAAATTTCTATGTATTCTCTAGCTTTCACATGAATGAGAAAGAAAATATCTGAACTAAACATATTCTTAGTCCTCTGAATTTTTTACACAATGGAACTGCACGTAAACTCATCAGAGGAAGGAAATTATATACTTCGTGTTTTTTTGTGACCCCCTGTATTACTCTGAAGTCATTCTAGGAATAACTGCGTATTTTAATTTTTAATGCATGCTTGTTGGACTTGCTCATTTGTCCAAGAATGTGTGAGCCGTGATTTTAGTTTAAGCTATCTCGTGTTACGATATCCAGTATTAAAATATATAGCTCTTTCTAGGACTTGATTAACTAGTGTGGAGATAAGCTAGAACAGACTGCCCATGATATCATTCACCCACAATTGTCCTTTGACTCGTGTCTTGTCCAACTCCGAATCCTGTGGGTAAGCAGGTGAGAAGCGTACAAGCAACCAGGGAACAGCACTTTGTAATGGAGGAGGCACAAGTCAAACCCAGCTCAATCAGGAACCAGTATTAAATTGTTCGGATGTCAAAGAAAGTCAATATTGGATCAATTATGCAACTATTGCACGAGCTGCACATCGTTGTCCTCATGTCGCTGAATTGACGGGTAAGTTTAGGCTGGGAGTCCTCCAATTATCTACTGCTCTTTCAGTTGTTTTACCTATCCTTAATCATTCGATTCAAATTCTTTCACAACCATTTCTGCTTTCTGTTTAGTGTTTACTTTATCTTTTAAATCTCCATTCTGCTTTATTTGTGCTTTCCGACGATTAATTGACATGTCTATAAGATAGAGAAACATATTTAAGTTCACCCATAAATTGCATCAAAGAAGTTATCCCTTGATGTAGTGGATTAGTAGCTCAAGAGTGAGTATCTACATAAAGTGCACACCACAAGGTAGACTGAAGCCTGGACCAAAAAAGGGTGTGCGGTTGTGCATGATGAGAACTGAGAAGTCATTAGTAGATGACCCGATAGCCTATGTCCTTATCTGAATGGACTCGTCCAATCCATGGAATCTTCACTTATGTATGCATTCGAACTCAAGGAGGCAAAGCAAAGTGCAAGCTGGTGAGCCCCATGCATGCTTCTGTTCGTGGTGGTTACTGTGACTCTGTCCCCTTTGGTTTCTAATTCAATTATGTCACTGTCACTCCCTTGGTAAAGTCACTTTACCTGATAATTGAAAAGGGACTATGCGGGTCTTACTCGCCAGGTGATTGATCCTTTCAGTTAGTTCGTCCACATGCATATAAACATATCGCAGTGGAAATATATTTCTTTTTGAATACAAATATTTGCATGTATCTTCAGGTATAAATTTTAGCATTTTCCCATCACTCAAACTTGCTGAATCCTTTTGTTTGAGTCAACCCAAATAGGCTGTCAAGGAGAAATTTCGTCTTATTTAGTATCTACTTGTACGCGGAGTCAGAAAATTGACACACAAAGTGAGCTAGAATCCTATCCAATCAAGCCTGGAAGTATCATCTAATTGTCCTGTAGCCACCAAATCGCGGGGAGCAGTTGAACTGTTTAAGTACGCACACTCTGTAAAGTGCATACTTAACTAATTTTCAGTGCCCTTTTTCGTTCTTGTTAGAACAAATCAAGCGGAAGAAGCTGGAGTAATAAGTCAAAACAACCTTTAAAATAACTGTTGCTTGGGTCATCTCCATTATTGAAACCTATGCTGCCTACTCTAATACAGCATCAGAGCTTGGGCTGTCTCAAAATCTAAAGTTTTGAACTGCTTTACCTTCTCCTTCTCGTGCATTTCTTGTTCAGCACTAGAATCCAGCACACGCTGACTACATTACCAAGAGCAGGTAGCATTTGACAACTCTTTCTTTCTCCTTATATGCAGCTTGGGTCAGTGCCACAACAATGGAGCTTAGACACATCTTCTCAATCCAGAGTAGCATCCTGTAAGCTCACTTCCTCCTAGATCACGCAGTTACATGTTACCACCTTAGCAATGGCTAGCAAGCAATGCATCTTCGTTTCGCATGTTCTTGCTCTATCCATGTTCTTGTGCATTCTGGTTGCACCTGTATGTTTAGCCACACCAGCCGCAGCTCCGGCTGCTCTCCTGCAAGTGAAATCCAGCCTCACTGACCCTGAAGGTGTCCTCTCCGGCTGGTCGCCGGGGGCTGACGTGTGCTCATGGCATGGCATTACGTGCTTGCCGGGAGCTGGCATTGTGACCGGCCTCAACTTGTCAGGGTACGGCCTGTCAGGCGTGATATCGCCAGCGATCAGCGGCCTTATCTCCGTTGAGTTCATTGACCTTTCCTCCAACTCCCTCACCGGGCCGATCCCGCCGGAGTTGGGCATGCTGGAGAACCTGAAGATTTTGCTTCTCTTCTCCAACTCCCTCACCGGCACGGTCCCACCGGAGCTCGGCCTCCTCAAGAAACTGAGAGTTCTCAGGATCGGTGATAACAGGCTGCACGGCGAGATCCCGCCGCAGCTTGGCAACTGCACCGAGCTGGAGACGCTCGGCCTGGCGTACGGCCAGCTGAGCGGCACCATTCCCGCTGAGCTGGGCAACCTGAAGCGTCTGCAGCAACTGATCCTTGACAACAACACCCTCACCGGTGGCATCCCAGAGAAGCTCACCGGTTGCAAAAGCTTACAAGTTTTGTCAGTCGCTGATAATGGTCTACAAGGCTGCATTCCTTCGGTCATTGGCAGTTTCAGTGATCTCCAGTCTCTGAATTTAGCAAACAACCAGTTGTCCGGAGGGATTCCAGCAGAGATTGGTAAACTTTCTAGCTTGACATACCTCAACCTGCTCGGCAACAGCCTAACCGGCACCATCCCGGGAGAACTGAACCAGCTGAGCCAGCTGCAGGTACTTGACTTGTCCAGCAACAGCATTTCTGGGAACATCAGCATCTCTGCATCATGGATGAAGAACCTGAAGTACCTTGTGCTGTCTGCAAATCTGCTCGAGGGTGTCATCCCTGACGACTTGTGCGACGGGGAGTCGAGCCTGGAGAACCTATTCCTCGCCGACAACAAACTCGGAGGCGGCGTCGAGGTGCTGCTACACTGCAGTACTCTGAAGTCCATTGATGTGTCGAACAACAGCTTAACCGGAGAGATACCTCCGGGAATCGACAAGCTGCCGGGCCTTGTCAACCTTGCGCTGCACAACAACAGCCTCACCGGCATTTTGCCCCCTCAGATAGGGAACCTGAGCAACCTGGAGATCCTATCTCTGTACCACAATGGACTTACTGGCGTGATTCCGCTGGAGATCGGAAAGCTTCAGAAGCTGAAGCTGCTGTTCCTCTACGAGAACCAGATGTCTGGAACCATCCCTGACGAGATCACAAACTGCACGAGCTTGGAAGAGGTGGACTTCTTCGGCAACCACTTCCATGGTGCTATCCCTGAAAAGATTGGGAACCTCAAGAACCTTGCCGTGCTCCAGCTCCGGCAGAACGACCTGTCAGGCCACATCCCGGCGAGCCTCGGCGACTGCAGGAGCCTGCAGGCTCTGGCGTTGGCCGACAACAGGTTCTCCGGGGAGCTGCCGGACACGTTCTCGCAGCTCACGGAGATCAGCGTGATCACTCTGTACAACAACTCTCTCGAGGGTCCCCTGCCGGAGTCTCTGTTTGGGCTCAAGAACCTGATGGTGATCAACTTCTCGCACAACCGGTTTTCCGGCAGCATCGTTCCTCTCCTGGGATCCAGCTCCCTTTCCGTGCTGGCGCTGACGGGAAACAACTTCTTTGGAGTGATCCCGGTGGCCGTCGCGCGGTCGTGGGACATGGTCCGGCTCCAGCTCGGCGGCAACCGGTTCACCAATGGAATACCGGCCGAGTTGGGAAACCTGACGCGGCTCTACATGCTTGACCTTTCCTCTAACAACTTTTCCGGTGACATCCCGGTCGAGCTCTCCAACTGCACGCAGCTCACTCATCTGAAGCTCGACGGCAACAGCCTGACAAGCAGCATCCCAGCATGGCTCGGTGGCTTGCGGTCCCTCGGCGAGCTCGACCTGTCGTCGAACAAGTTTACCGGTGGCATACCGCCAGAGCTCGGCAACTGCTCCGGCTTACTCAAGCTGTCCCTCACCGATAACCACCTCTCCGGCAACATCCCATTGGAGATCGGCAGGCTGACATCTCTGAACGTTCTGAACCTGGACAAGAACAGCCTCACCGGCGCCATACCGCCAGCACTCCAGCAGTGCAACAAGTTGTACGAGCTGAGGCTGTCTGAAAACTCGCTGGAGGGCCCGATCCCGCCGGAACTCGGGCAGCTGTCGGAGCTGCAGGTCATACTAGACCTGAGCCAGAACAAGCTGTCCGGCGAGATTCCGGAGTCCCTCGGCAACCTCGTGAAGCTGGAGCGGCTGAACTTGTCGTCCAACCAGCTCTACGGAACAATACCGTCGTCGCTGCAGCAGCTGACGAGCCTGCACCTCCTGAACATGTCGGACAACCTCCTCTCCGGCTCGGTACCCGCCGTGATATCAACCTTCCCGGCGGAGTCTTTCATCGGCAACGAGCTCTGTGGCACGCCGCTGCCGTCCTGCCGGCGTTCATCGCCGTCCAGGCGGCTGCCAGGGGCCGAGGTGGCCGCCATTGTAGCAGGCATCGCCGTCGTGTCGGCGGTGGTGTGCGTGGCACTGCTGTACACCATGCTTAGGGTGTGGAGTAACTGGAGGGCCGTGCCCGTGTCCAGCTCCGACAGCGAGGAGGATCATGCGCTCGGCTGGCGTGGCGGCACGTGGGGCGCCAAAGACGGCAAGTACTGGAAGGTCGGGTCGCCGGTGTCGTCGAGGGAGGAGAAGCACAGCTCGGCGTCGGAGACCAGCGTGCTTCACGGGAACTCGAAGGATACTGGTACCATGACGAGCTAGCTGAAAGTTGTGAAGTTATCGCATCTTTGCGCGATGTTTTTACCATGCCTTGCCTTCTCAAGTTTTTATGTATGAGCTTATATTTCTTTAAGCGTTCTCATGTCCATGTTTCTTGATTGTTTCTTCAATTTCTCTTGCTTGTTCGATCGTGTGTTTGTGTTTTTTAACCCAGTCGTGTGTGTTCTTGACATCTTGTTCTGAAGCTGAAGGCCGGAGCGAAGCTAAAGCAGAAACCATACTTGATAGCGCTTCGAACGTTCTAACGGGCTTATGGGCCTAGCGGAGGCCCAGTGCAATTATTGAAACTCGGCATAACAAGAAACTCGTTTTTTTTTTTGGGCAAACACGTATAGTAACTCATTTGCCAGTACGCAGTGAGAAGGGAATTACATATTTTTTTTTGGCAACAATTCGCTTTCGATTTTATGACTACTTTATGGCATTCCTTTCTTTAGACCATCGGTTCAGTTTAAATTTATCTTTTGAGATTGCTTCTGTGAGATGGTTTTGGTTTGGTGGCCCAGATCCGTTGGATCCACTTGAAACCAAACCACTTGCTTCCTCCGTACTCATAATTGGAGTCGTTCTGATTATTGCTTTGTCAAACATTGAAAATATAAATTAAAAATAATTTAAAAGTTGTTATGCTTAGTAATATAAAAATTATATCATTAGATTTGTCTTAAAAAGTTCTATTATAAAGTATACATGTATTATTTTTTAACGATAAAGTCCAATTTACTTCCCTCGAGTATAGTCAAAGTTTAAATAACCTTTTAAACTGTTTTGGTTTATTTTACCCCGTTAAAACGTGATTTTGGGTCAATTTACCCTCTCGTGCAATTTGGTTTTTTTTTGTCAATATACAAGTATAATATTAAAATGAAACTTTACGACGCACATCATAACACATGTTTAAAAATTTATAGGGGAAGACATTTAATTATAAATTAATCTTTGAAATACAAAATTATATGCAAAATAATAGTAAAAAATTTAAAACATATTTTTCTAATATGTGTTATGGTGTGCTTTATCATCTCATAAAGTTTCATATTAAGTTTATGCTTGTGTAAGGAGAATTAAAAAGACATTGTATGAATTGACTCAAAATCACATTTTGGCGGGGTAAAATAAAATAAATCATAGTTTAAGAGGTTATTTGGACTTTAGCTATACTTAAGAGAGTAAATTGGACTTTATTCATTTTTTAATAAATATTTTTTGAAATAATAGAAGTCAAAGTTGTGCTTGGACAACTCTGTCATTGCCAAAACAATTTGAATTATGAGTATGGAAATGATTTGAATTATGGAGGAAGTAAATCAAAACCAAGCATCTAGCTTTTTTGTAGCGCCTGAGAGGAGCATGTTCTTGCACACTTGAAGAATATGAGTATTGTCGGTGTTTCGTTCACCGCCATAGTACGATTCACTTATACGGATAGAGATTCGTGCACTCTTTTTGCTGATAGGACCTAGTTTGCAAGACTCAGACATTTGACTTGGTTCGAGCCATCATGGAGGTAATACCCTACGTCCAAGGGAGAGATTAGATTGTATAAGCTCAAAAAGTGGTTTCAATGGCGGCAGAGTCTCTGCACGAGCAAGAACCCTAGAATGCATGCGTGGGGTGTGTATTTTGTGTTGCTTTGAGCTTGAACCTTTTCGTTAATCTTATCGTCTAAAGCCCTCGACGCTCCTTTATATAGGGGTCGGGTTGGGGTTACAAAACTTGGAGCCTACAAAACTGAGCGGCTCCCTGATGGGTGGGGCCGCAAGCATCTCCTCGAGATTTATTCTCTGGCGTCCTCTAGCGCCAGGTCATCTTGCCGATGTCCTTCGTTCGTCTTTTGTCCAACGTTGGGAGAGGCACAAATGTAGCTTTATTGTATGCTGCACAGCGTCAGAAATCTCTGTGCCCGTCGAGGATTGGTCGCTGAGGCGGTGGCCGACCCTCGGGGCTGGACTCGTAAAGCTGTTCCCCGACTGTTGGTCGGTCAGATTTGGTCGTCACCCAGCCCTGACCCTCGGGTAGTCGGGCCGGTGTCTTCAGGCAAATCTGGCTATCGGGGGCCAGATGATGTCTTTGGGCAGTCCCGACCCTAGGGGTTCGGGTTAACTCTTCAGAGCTTGACGCGATGAAGTCTTTCGTAGGCCATAACTCGGCCTGTGGGCGGCGATTTGTGGCTGGGCCTTCGTATTTATACCGGGTCCGTAGGTACCCGGGGTATATGATTTCGACAGTAGCCCCTCGAGTCTTATGCCATTTGCAATCTCCGTTGAGGCGTTGCGGGGCTGAATCTTGACGTTCCTCGATAACTGATCCTGCGGGTGCATGCGAGCACGCCCGTAGGGCGTAGCCCCTGAGCTCTCGGGGCGAGTCGAAGGGTCGGTCGGGGGTTTAATTCTTAGTCTGGTCGCCGATCTTCAGCAGTTGATTCTACGGATGCGCGCGAGCGCGCCTGTAGGGCGTAGCCCCCCGAGCCTCGGGTGATCCGAAGGGTCTATGGCCTAGATCTAGCTGGCCGGGTCGGTTGTACCTCATGATCGGACCCAAAATGGGTGGTCGGATTCCGTGATCGACGCAAAAGATGGGGATCGGCGGAGACGGTCTGGTTGGCAACCATCAACTGCCGGAGTAGTCGGCTTCTGGCTTTCCAGAATCCTCGAACTGAATTGAAAACAGGTTCGACGATCGGATGAACTCGCGACGTCCACGTGGATGACAGATATCAATTAACCGTTAGACTAATTCGACGGTCGGAGCGTGTTGATCGAACAGCTCCTGGAACACACCGATTCGCACATGCACGTCCCATCCAACTAGCGCCAGCTAGTCAGTGAATGCATTTGCAGGCGTACGCAGGCGTGCAAACGTCACCTTTGCTGGTGGATGTGTCGAGGAGTAGCACCGGGCCCACCCGTCAGCAGGTAGGGTGTGGAAGCCGCGGGTGCCCAAGGGTTCGGGCGCTCATCTTGACGCAACAAATGTGCCTTCGTGTCGTGTGTCGGGGGTCGTGGGAGGCGAAAATCGCTCGCTTCCCCGCCCGGCCCTATAAAAGGGTATGGGATGGAATTCGAAATCCATTCCGCTCGTTGCGTTGTTTTTCATCTTCCTCGTGCTTTTCACCTTCTCCTTGCTCTAGCGCTCCTTCCCCTTCTTTCTCGTCATCATCTTCACCTCCATGGCCTCTGAGTGGAAGATATTGTGCGCCACCGCGGCGGCACTTAAGCACTTCGTACAAGCAGGTTTGATCTCGCCGCAAGAGATCGCCAAATGGCAGCTGGCGGGAGGCATATGGGAGCAGCGCCGGAGGCTCACGAGGTTGTGAGCTTCGTCGACTTCCACAAGAGTGGGCTCTTGCTGCTCGGCTCTGACTTTTTCCGCGGACTTCTCTTCTACGGCGTCTGCCTCCACCACCTGAACCCAAACGGGGTACTCCAGATCGCCGCCTTCGTCACCTTGTGTGAGGCGTTTCTTGGCATCGCCCCCCACTTCGCGCTATGGAAGTACTTCTTCCGCGTGACCCCGCAGCTTGAGGGTGGCGTCATGCGGAGAGTCAGGTGCACCGGGATCCTACTTTGGGGCACGTGCGCCAAGGTGTACATCAAGTTGCCGCTCAAGAAGTCTTGGAAGGGGTGACCGAAGACTGGTTCTACATCGATAACTTCGCTCCCGAACTGCCGCCATTTCGGGACGAACCCGCTGAGCAGCTCGAGTCATGGGGCGCAAAACCCACGGCTGCTGAGAAGGGAACGCTGGCGTCGATCCTTCAACGCATCGAAGAGCTCCGGAGAGCAGGGCTGAACGGCACCATCCTCATCGCGATGTTCATCAAGCGTCGCATCCAGCCTCTTCAACTCCGGACCCGGCTTCTCTTCGACTACACCGGGCCACTTGACGACACGTGCACGGTGGTCAGGAGGGAGCTGATCCTGAAGAATCTGACTGCCCAATTGGCGTGGCTGCAGGAGGGCGATGTCACCAAAGGGCTGGCTGGCGGGTCGGCCCCTCTGGACAGGGACCAACTGGGTGGTCTGGTAAGTTACTTCTCCAGAGTGTCGATCATTTGAAGTTCGTAGTGTAGTTACAAGTGGTTGCATTTGCATCACAGACTTAGGAAAACTCTCGCTTGAGGTCGTTGCAGGTGGGAATCGCCCCTTCTACCGTGCCGGCCCTGGCCCCTGCCGTAGTGAGCCCGGCTGGCCCGGACACGGTCAGGGTGAGCTTGACGGGGACGCCGCCCTCAGCGCCGAAGAAAAGGAAGAAGCAGACTGCTAGCTGGAGGCGGCAAGGCTGGCTCGTGGCTTGCATCCTTAGCCCGGCCGTGCCATCGATGCCGGTAGGACTGTGAGCCTCGCCCGTGGTCCAGCCGGCTGGGTCACCCCCGCCGGCGAGTGGTAGATTGGGAGTTCCGACCCTGACCCCTCCTGCCATTGGATCGAGCGCTGCAACGCCGCCCGCCGCTGCTAATGTGGAAGACTCTAACTCCTTGGAGGAAGCGTCGCTGCTCTTCCCCGCCGCTGTTGAAGGGAGTCGAGCGATGTTTTCGGGTCCCCTTCGAAGAAAGCGAGGACGGAGGAGCCCGGGGACACTGTCGTCGTGGACCCTGCAACTTCTCCTGCTCTGCGCAGCCAAGGCGGCGGCAGTTGGGGCTGCGCCTATTCCGAGCGTCAGCTAGCTGATGCCGATCCGAAACCTTCCATTCCCGACCCAGAGATCGAAAGAGTAAGTTTTTGTATTTCAACTAGGTTATTGGAATTACCTTGCTGTTCATGTGTTGAGCTTTGGCTGTTTGCTTTTGTAGCACCCGACGTCACTTGCTGCCGCGCGGGCCTCCGTGGTCGCCTCCGCTTTGGAGGGGAAAACCACGGCCGAGGAGTCGAGGCGTTCCACGCCGCCGCCTCTGCCGCTGTTAACGCAAGACCCACCGACCGGCGAGCCGGTGGTTGAAGGAGCTGCATCACCGCCTCCCCCGAGCACCGTAGCAGAAGGTGAGGAGGCCGCGGGTGCCAAGGAGGGTGGTGGGCCAACCTCGGGCGCAGCTGCAGAGGGGCCTAGGGTCCGACCCCGCCCCTCGTCAATGAGGAATTACGGGAGCCGTCCCCGCCACCGACGTCGAGGAGCCGAGGGAGCCGGTCCTTCTCCCCGCCGTCGAGGAGTCGTGGGAGCCGCCCCTGCCACCTGGCATTTAGGAGTCGAGGGAGCTGACCCCGACCCCTGGCGACTAGGCCCAGGAGGGGGGAGGGAACGTCCCTGGGGGCGAGACGATCACGGAGGCTTGGCTGCACCTTGACAGTATGGTCGATGAAGTGAAGCGGCTTGTTACTGGCACCTTGTCTGGCCTCGGCAACGTGATGAATAACTTGTCCGAGTGTTGGGATGTTTTTTGGGATCCCTACCTCCTGCAATGCCGGGTAAGTTGCAGTTTCTTTGAATTTTCTTTACGAACCTTCGTTAGTCGGGAACCTAAGTTGTGCTTTACGCAGGGGACTCTTCACCAGGCTGTGGGTCAGCTGCTTCCCAAAGCCGGGTCGCAAGTTGAGATCGACGCCCTTCGCGAAGAGTTGAGAAAGGCCCAAGGTGGCCGCGACGCTTCCAAGGAGGATGCCATCCGGCTTCATCAACAACTCAACGCGGCGCGAGATGCCGGCGAGTGTCGTTCAAAGAGGCCCAGGAGGCCCAAAAGGAGATCCATTTGGTGAACTTATCGACGGCGACGGATATGTGGTAAAGCCACCAGGCGCTTTTCGAAAGACTCGAGGATGTCGAGTCCCCAGATTGCAAACGACCACATGATCGAGATCGTCTGGAGCTCTTCGGCGGGCTAATGCGTCTAACTGGCGCAGAACTGGCAGCCTTTGCAAGAATGGACTAGCTGCTCAGCATTGGAGACCGCAGTGGGCCAGTAAAATCCCTGACGAAAAGCTTTCCCGACCAGGGTCCTCGGGGCTACATGATGACCACAAATACCCAACTGGATGTCATCGAGGAGTTGCCGACCCTCTGCCTGAGGGATGCAAAGCTGGAGGATGCCACTTGGGCTTCTCTTGTAGAGTTCGTCGTCTGCAATGATGTAAGCTTTGGCGTGGTGCGAGATGCGCCTGGCTTCATTAGTGTCAATGAGGAGAATAATGTCTCGTAGGAAGGCGAAGATATCTTGGGACCAGTCGAGGACAATGGCCATGGCTGTCGAACCTTGGGGCGGGGGTTGCTCGCTGACTGTGGCTTCTGCCTTTGGGTCAGAGGCTTCGTCTTGCTTGATGGTCGGCTTGATGAGGATTTTGAGGAAGACGTCGTCAGGAATGGGATCCCGCTTGGAGGCCATCTTGGCGAATGCGTCGGCCGCTACATTGTCGCGGCGTAGAACGTGGTGGTGCTCGAGCCCGTTGAACACTTCTTTGAGCTTGCGAACTTCTTGGCAGCAGGCCTCTATCTTTGGGTCTTGGTAACTTGATATCTTCTTAACTTGATTGACGAGAGTTCGGAGTCGCCCTTGACATAGAGCCGCCGCACGTCGAGGATGATGGCCATTCGGAGGATGTGGAGGAGTGCTTCTTACTCGGCAACATTGTTGGAGGCGTGAAAGAGAATCTGCAGAACATACCGAAACATGTCGCCCTTTAGAGAGATGAGCACGACACCAGCCCTCGAGCCCCTCAACATGTGAGAACCGTCGAAGAACATTGTCAGCGCTCCAGGTCGGCAGGGGACGACGGATCTTGCGCCTCTGTCCATTTGGCGACGAAGTCGGTGGTGAGGGTTTGAGGCTTGATAGCTTGACAAGGCACGTAGGTGATGTCGTGGCCTATGAGCTCTATTGCCCACGTGGCGATCTGCCCAACTGTGTTCTTGTCGTTGACGATCTCCTCGAGTGAGAAGCTGGTCACCACCCGGATGGTGTGACTATTGAAGTAGTGGCACAGCTTGCGGCTTGTGATGAGGATGGCGTAGAGAAGTTTCTCCACTTGAGTGTACTGTCTTAGTGTCGGCGAGCGCTTAACTGATAAAGTAGACAGGTTGTTGGACCTTCGGGGCCTGACCCTCCTCTGAATGCTCGACGACGAGTACTGTGTGGATGACCTTTGATGTCCCAGAGATGTAAAGAAGCAGAGGTTCACTAGGGGTCGGCGAAGTCAGTATTGGCGGTGTTGACAGTAGGGTCTTGAGTTGCTCGAATGCCTCCTGAGCCTCGGCGGTCCAGGTGAAACGGTCGGATTTGCGTAGGAGTCGGTAGAATGGCATGGCCTTCTCGCTGAACCTAGAGATGAAACGACTGAGTCCCGCTAGGCACCCGATGAGCTTTTGAACTCCTTTGACGTTGTTGATGGGCCTGAGGTTTTGTATGACGGTGATCATCTCGGGATTAGCTTCAATGCCACGCTTGAAGATGACGAACTGAGCAGCTTGCTGGAGGGGACGCTGAAGGCGCACTTCTCGGGGTTTGATGAATGTCTCCTTCAGGTCTCCGATGAGGTTGGTGGCTTGTCTAGACTTGATGACGATGTCGTCAACGTAGACCTCTAGATTTTGACCCCGCTGGTCGTGAAAACACTTCTGCATACAATGCTGGTACGTGGCGCCGGTATTTTTGAGCCCGAACAGCGTGGTGATTTAGCAAAAGGAGCTGAACAGCGTAATGAAAGACGTGGTCGGCTAGTCTGAACCGCACATAGAGATTTGATTATACCCGAAGTACGCAATAAGAAAACTAAGGGTCTCATAGCCAGCTATCAAATAGACCACTTGATCTATGCGCGGCAAAGGAAACGGATCCCTCGGGCACGCTTTGTTAAAATCGGTATAGTTAACTCACATCCTGCATTTTCCATTCTTTTTCTTAACCATTGTAGAGTTTGCTAACCACTCGGGGTCGTAAACTTTCTTGATGAACTTGGCTTTCAGTAGCTTGGCAATTTCTTCTTCGATGGCCCGCCGCTTTTCATCATCAAAGCGTCACAGCAGTTGCTTCACCGGTCGAGACTCGAGGATGATGTTGAGGGAGTGCTCGGCGATCTCCTTCGGGATGCCCGGCATATCAGAGGGTGCTCAGGTGAAGACGTCTCGATGTTGGATGAGAAAGTCGACGAGCGTGCTTTCCTATTTGTCGGAGAGCGACGTCCCGACCCTAGCTTTCTTGGTTGAGTCAGAGGGGTCGAGGAAGATTTCTTTGGAGTCGTTGGTGGGTTCGAAGGATGTAAAGGTTGAAGACTTGCAGTCAAGGGTCTAGGCTAACCACTTGGTCTTGCAGATTTTCTCGACCCCGACATCTTCAGCTTGAGGTAGACGTAGTTACGGACGGCCATAAACTTGGCGTAGCAGGGTCGGTTGAGGATGACGTGGTATGTTCCGACGAAGTCGACCACCTCGAAGGTGAGCTTCTCGGTCCTGAAGTTGTTGCGATCGCTGAAGGGGACTGGGAGGACGATTTGGCCCAGGGATACTGGGCGGTCCTCGGGGATGACTCTATGGAACGGAGCATGACTCGGTCGGATGTCCGACCTCGACAGCTCCATGGCATTGAAAGTGTCGATGTAGAGGATGTTGAGGGTGCTGCCACCATCTATAAAGACCATGGTGAGGCGCGTGGTACCAATGATCGGGTCAAGCACGAGAGGAAGGAGCGCCAGCTGCGATACATGGTCGGGGTACTCGGATCTGTCAAAGGTGATGGGAGATTCCAACCACTTGAGGTAGGTTGGTACAGCAGGGTCGGCGATGTTGACTTCTCGCTAGGTTAACTTCTGGCGACGCTGAGGCTCATAAGCACCGACCTACCAAAAATCATAAGGCAGTCCTTTGGCTCAAGGAAGGCTGTGTCAGCGTCCACGCCATCCTTCGCAGGAGGGTCGGGACGTCGAGGTTGTCGAGGCTCGGAACGAAGACCATCCTTCAGGAACCGCTTCATCAGATGGCAGTCCTTGTACAGGTGCTTGACGGGGGTTGAGTGATTTGGGAAGGGCTTATCGAGAAGTTTCTCGAAGTAGTTGTCGTGGATGGGCGGTGTCTTCACTTGAGGTCGGGGTTGTCGGTCGGTGATGCCCACGAACTCGTCATGGTGCTGCTTGTTCTTTTTTGGCCTCTTGCTGCTTGGGTCACCCTCAGACGGTCTGAGGGACGTTCGGAATTGAACTTCTCCTTGTCTTTGCCTTGATCCTTGTCAAAGTTGGCTTGGACAGCTTCCTCCCCCATGGCTAAGGTGGTGGCGATGTCGAGGAGATCACGGGCTGTACGAGGGTTTTTATACCGAAGCTTGTGGACAAGCGGCCTTGGAGGTCGTGCCACAGGTCAAGGCGTTGATGACGTCGGTGTCGCCTATGTCGGGTAGCTCGTTGCGTTTGTGTGAGAAGCGCTGAATGTATTTTCGAAGAGATTCGCCAGACTTCAGCTTATAGTTTTGAGATCTTAGGAGTGACCTGGACAAGTATAGTTCCTCTGAAAGTTGCCGACGAAGATTCGACGGAGGTCGGACCAGTCGCGAGTGCAGCCCGTCGGCAGGTGCTCGATCCACCCCCTGGCTGAGTCGCCCAACAATAGTGGTAGGTACTGGATGGCGAACATGTCGTTCGCTCCCTCCGCTCGACAGGCGAGGCAGTAGTCTTGGAGCTAGTGGATCAGATTAGACTCACCAGCATACTTGATGATGTTGGTCAGTGCGCGAAATCGGGGTGAAAATTTTGCTCTGCGAATCTCCGTCCCGAATGGCCGGGCCCGACTTCCTCAGGACTGGAGCTACAGGTAGTCGTAGCTGCGCCGACAGACATAGTACTCGAGAGTTCGTTCCCGGCGGGACACGGTGTAGTGGTCACTCCTAGCTTGCCTTCTGGCGTCGATAGTGTGGCGCGCGTTGCGATTCTGCCTGAGGCGTTGGCGAACAGATGGGGCTGCTGGCGGAGGGTCCCATGTCTCGGTCCAATCACCTAGGCTACTGTGGGCCAAGCTGCGATTCTCGGCGTGGCGTCGCTGGCTACTGCACACCTTGGACTGCTATGGTTGGAGTCGAACTGATTGCTCTTGTTGTTGAAGCGCACCATGGAGGAAGATGCGCAGATGGTCGTTTCTTTGAGCATGGGGTTGTCAGGTGTGATGGCTTCATCGAGGACGTAGGCTACCGCCGCCATGTTTTCGATCCGACGGTTGAAGACAGGCGTGTCGACCGCCATGATCTGCTCGTAGGTGAAACGTGCGCTGACTTAGGCGCTGTTGCCCGCTGCGGCCATGTCTTTGCTTGGGTTGTCGGCCCCAGCGGCGACAATTGTGAGCCGCAGGGCATGCTCGACGATGGTGATCGCTCGATGACGTGGATAGGTGTCGCCGTTTGGCGCGTTGCCGAGAGGTGTTTCCTCCCCGACCTTAGGAGCCTGCAGCATGAAGCACTTCCGCGCCAGGTCGTGACCCAGCACCATACGGACACTCAACGATGGTGGGCTGCGCGCTTCTTGTGTGGGACCTGAAGACAAAGCTCGTCACCTTGATCAGCGACGAAATCTAGGCTTCCAAAGCGAAGGCCTAGCCAGTGGTGAAGACAGGGACGCGCCATGACCGGCCGTCTTGAGCGATAGCAATCGTGAAGCTTCCAAAGCGAAGATGGGAGACTGAAGCCTTGATCGGAGACATCGACCAAACGAAGCGAAATGCACCACGAAAACCCCTTCTTGGCGCGCCAACTGTCGGCATTTTGTTCATGTATGATTTACATATACGGAGAGGGATTCGTGCTCTTTTCTTGCTGATATGGCCTAGTCTACGCATGACTCAAAGATTTAATCTAGTTCATGCCACCACGGAAGTGTAAGACCTTACGTCCAAGGGAGAGTGGATAATATAATCTCGAAAAGGGGTTACAATGGTGGTAGAATCCTTGCACGAGCAAGAACCCTAGAACGCGTGCGTGGGGTGTGTATTCTGTGTCGCAATGAGCTTGAACCTTTTTGTTAATCTTATCGTCTAAAGCCCCGCCGCTCCGTTATATAGGGGTCGGGCCGGGGTTATAAGGATTGAATCATACGAAACCGAGCAGCCCCCTGACGGGTGGAGCCACAAGCATCTCAAGGTTTATTCTCTGACGTCCTCTGGCGCCAAGTCATCTTGCCGGTGTCCTTCGTCCGTCCTTTGTCCAGCGTTGAGGGGGGGACAAAAGTAGCTTTATCGTCTGATGCACAGCGTCAGAAATCTCTGTGCCTGTCGAGCATTGGTTGCTGAGGTGGTGGACCCTTGAGGTCGGACTCGTAAGGTAGTTCCCTGACCGTTGATCGGTCGGGTTTTGTCATGACCCGGCCCCGTCCCTCAGGTGGTCGGGCCTGTGTCTTCGGCCCAATCTGGCTATCAGAGACCATGGGTTACCTGCGGCTGCGTGCAATAGATGCTTGCAACATGCACGCTGGAGCATCTTAATGACTTCATTCCTCTGAAGTCCTGAAACGCCTTTCCGCCTGACCGATTCCTCTCATCAATGACTTCATTCGTTCGCGGTTAATTTCAGGGACATACTCCCTCCATTCTTTAATTGATATCGTCGTTGATTTTTAAATTCAACTTTGACCATTCGTCTTATTAAAAAATTTGATAAATGTCATATATTTTGATATAATTTGATTTATTATTTAAGTTATTTGAATCACAACTTAAAATTTACATATTCGAGCAAATTTTTTAAATAAGATAAATAGTCAAAATTGATTATAGAAGTCAATGATGATATTAATAAATAAAAGAGGGAGTAGATTATTCAACCTGCTGATCATGACCTTGAGGACCGGTAGAAATTGTTGTTACTGCTGATAATTCCTCTGTCCTCTTGTTCTGCGATGGCAGAATCATCACCTGGATAACTGAGGTTCTAGCATCTCAGGTGACGACCACCACAAGAGTTCATTGCAGCGAACTTTTGATGCAGTCTGTTCCTTTCCCGTGGAGTTCGCAGGTCAATCTGGCATCAGTTAATGGTCACATCGGTTTCAGAAAGAAGTTCATGTCATGGTCATATCTGATTCACCGTCTCCCTCCGTTTGATCTCCAAATTATGCAGCTTTTGGGTTAAAGTTCCCGGAAATGGCATGGTGAACCGAGCCAACTGGGAGCCCTACTTAGTCCAACTTCGTAAGGATCATTCTACTCGAATCTAGGTTATAGCGCTTGTTTTCAGTATTGTCTCAGAATTTTTAAGCTAGCCATCTTTGCATTGGGTATTTTTCCCCTAAATTATTTGTTTTTCTTATGAAAATTGAAATGTTTGCCATGACATTCCAATAAGATTCCTATGAAACACTAGTGTAAAACCACCGATAAATATTTAGAAAGAAAAGAACGACATGCACAGTTCAATTAGATGATCAAAGAACAGAATGATAAATATTCCTACTCAGACATTTCCGATTCAGGCCTCCTTCGGAACACAAAATTTTTACAA
Organism: Zoysia matrella; assembly: GCA_001602295.1. Taxonomy (NCBI): domain Eukaryota; kingdom Viridiplantae; phylum Streptophyta; class Magnoliopsida; order Poales; family Poaceae; genus Zoysia; species Zoysia matrella. The sequence goes on from BCLG01000216.1 coordinate 244,623, forward strand.
GTCATACAAGAATTTTGCTGGAAAAAAAATTCAGAATCAGAATCAAAGCTTGGCCACAACAGAAAAAAGTAATAGCATAAAAAAAAGGAACAAAATACTATCAGTTGTAAGTACACAAAAGATGGCTAACTATACGCATAGCAACACAATCAACTGTCGAGAACAATGCCTTTTTCTGAATTTAAAAGAGGCATCATCTTCTACTCGTAAACTCCTGAATGAACGCCGGTTGATCACAAGTTGTGCAGCGGGTTGGAACCTGTGGGCGAGTACCTCTTGTTGTCCCTGAAGAGGCCGCCGTCGGCGTCGCCGCCCAACCACCGCTGGCTGGAGCTTCCGGTGAGGCGGCCGCGACTCCGACGATCAGCAAGCGAAGCTGAACCGCTGACGCGTGCTGCATCTCTGCTCTCGGAGCTGGACTGCAGCTGCTGCTGCTCCGGCGACGGCCTGCTGACGTTCCCCTGAAGTGAGGCGCCCCTTAGCACGAGAGGGATCAGGGACATCAGTAGGAGGATCTCGTCCATGACCGATCACTGTCTCGAGCTGGAGCTGGTTGCCTGGTGTGGCGCGAAGTAGACGAGGGACATTTGGCACCGGCTTGTAGATGACGAGGTGAGAGAGAGGAGTGATTTGACGTAGGAGACGGGCGAGCAAGGTGTCAATCGACCCAGTGGCTTTTCTTCAGCTGATATCATGTGTCTGCCTATATTCTGTTCTGTACCGGTAGGCCGGTAGTGCAACGTACCGCATTTCGGTTGTTCATGAACAAATCTTGGCATAATGGCATGCATGTGTGTATATCTGAAAAAGAAAGGACGTGTCTTGCGATCATCAACCTGTTAGTTGTTAGATGTGCAGCCTTGCAGTCACATCCATCAACCCCCGACCTATATATTTATCCTCTCAAATAGAGGTTTCAATGCTGTCACAAAAAAAAAAACTCGAGGTGCTGTTGTATTATCTTTTACTTTTCTGTTACCATCTGGTTGGTACATTCGTAATCAGATAGTCAACCAATGAAAGAACGATGATTAAGCAATGATGAGGGTGTTTTTGCAAAGGTCCATCCACGTTGGAGGTGATGTGGATGCCATGTCGGCATATATTACCTACAAAGTCGATTTTGAAGCCAAATCCACCACTTAATGAAATTATTTTACCTATTTGAGCAATGAGCATCTACTATATCTGTTTAAGTCCTAGAGACAACACTCTTTTTTTTCTTGAAGATGCAGGAGAGCTATATGTATCATTATATTAAGAAAGAGAAAATGGTAGAAAACCCTTACAACAGCACAAGAACACCACAAAACACAACCAAATACGACCTAAATTACATTGTGCTTTTCTATAAAAAAAATAAACCACCACATCCCATAAATTGCAACAGGCCCCCCATCATCACTCCTGAGCTCTTCCCACAACCGATGCTCTTCCTCATTAGCATGGGACGCTCTTATCAAACTTGGCATAGCCCCCTCAAACACACAAGCAACATTGCGTCCACAGTGTCCAAGCTCACAAGACAATCAAACTATTAAGTCCTTTCTCCTGATGTTTTGGTGCTGCCGGCCCTGATTTTTCGTACCAATCATTGAAACCACTGTCATCCGGTTGATGAGCAAGTTTTTGTAATCCAACCTCTTAACTCTCATCAGACATGTCACCTTTTTTATTTGGGTCGTCCGATTTTAGTGCAACAAATCAACATGACTGTTCATTCTCCGCCTCTCACGTCACCCCCCCATTAAACCTCAGCAGCCTTTCCCCGTTATCGCCGCCCGTTCCTCTCCCCTCTTTGTGACTGCCGCCCCCTCCCCTTATCTCCCCACCGCCCGCCGCACCCTCCCCCTCCCCTCCCTTCATCTCCCCACCACCGCCTCCCCTCCTCTCCCTGTGCCCCCGTTTAATGGACACTGTTGAGGCGTAGGCAGAGCTACGATCAGTCATGGTGGACCCGCCGCCTAGGCACCGATGCCGGCCTCCGACTAGCCCTCTTTGTCCTACCTGGCCATCTTCTCCAATTGCCTGCTCATCACGGTGGTGCTCGTCTTCGCCATCGATCACTCCATCAAGGTCCTCACCACCTGGTATGTTCATCGCCCCCACACTAGTTTGGGTATCCCGTTGGTCGCCAGCAGATCTGACCTCCTTGTGATGGATCTGCCACGCGCAGGTACAAGGAGAATCAGTGGGATGTGAAGCAACTGGTGGGATTGGGCCAGATGCTGTCATCGCACTCGGCCATAGTTACTGTGCTTCACTGTTGGGCTGCAGGAGGGCTTCGGCATCACGCTCTTTGCTACTGCTGCAATCTTCGCCTCCGTGGCGCGTTCTCCCCCTCTTCTTCTCTCTGTCACTGAGCTGTTGCTGCAAAAGTTGCTCCTGGTTTCGACATCAATCCATCGATCAGATAAATTCAATTTGCTGATGGTCTGTATTGAGTGTGTGTTCTATTTTACTTGTTCTACTCTATTATAATTTTTTCGAAGATAGTCTGCTGCATAATTCATCTATTATATTATATATGGGTAAAGGTAGATAAAAATTTTCATTGTTAGCCATTGAATTGCATTTTCATATTATTATCTATCCATCTATAAAGTCCCTGGTAACACATCAGGGAATTAACTAGTTTTTCCAAGAAGTGGTGGCCTACATGTACCCACCATAAATGCTATCGTACATGTCATACCATTTACTCTCTTTCCTTTTTTATTCTCGAGACTAGGACCATCTCCAAAAGAGGTCAAAAACTCTCCTCTAAATCTTCAACAAGCCCCCAAAAGCTTCCCTATTCTTTGTTCTCACCAAAGAGGCGGTGTTGTTGTTGCCCCAACAAACGACTAAAACATATTCAAAGAAATTATCCCTGCATGCAATTTGTCTGCAGCTGTTTGCTGCACCTTCAGTGCTTCACAACAATATCTGTAAATAGCACATTTGGTGTGAGGATCTAGCCAATCACTGACGAAATTGTACCGATTACTACTAGATGTATCACGGCACGTAGTGGTGAAGCCATGTTTACTATCCCTGGTGCACCGCCAGCAGGTTCCAAACGAGTTTCTAAGGCCAAAAATCCATGATCCTTGTCATCAGCACGGCAGCAGCTAGACCCATGAAGTGTTATGTCCATCACCATGACCTGCCAAAAACTCTCGTACAGCAGTTGCTGCTGGTGATGTACAGCAGGAGTGGACGGCCTGCTTGATGGCTCCCAAATACATATATTTCTGTCGCCAAAATATGATGATCATATATTTTTGTCACCAAAAGATGATGTTCAGAGAGGAAGGTACTAATTCACCTATATCTAAGCTTACAGCATAGAGGTCATGAACAGTTAAAACATGTCTCTCTGACCTACAATGAAATGGCAAACTCGTGCCAAATGTTCTCAAGAAACTAAAAAAGAACTTATCAATAAAGTATGAAGATTAGTACTACATGTAAGCATCACAAACTGGATCACTGAAGCTGACAAGCTTATGTGAACACCACAAAACTAATGCCCAATTAGCGATCATCTCGGCCCGGAGAGTTCACTGGGCTGCTGCTCAACTGAGCTGCACCGATCTGAATCATAGCAGATACCACGCAGCGCTAACTCCGGGGAGGGGGATGTGGGTCGCTGGACATCCTTCAAGGCCTCCCATTTCTCGGTGACTCCACCTCCGCCTTCCAGCATCCTAACAACTTCGGACATCTGGGGACGATGCTCAGGGCTGTACATGGTGCAGAGCAGTGCTATCTGAACCAGATCCTCTAGCTCGGCGCTGTCGTAGTTGTTTCCTAGCCTGCTGTCGATGAAAGAGCTTAGCTGATTCTTTTCGAGACATTCCTTGGCCTGGAGAAAGGTTGATCAATGCGCAACTATGTGAGAATGGAAATTCATGGCACTTTAATAACAAGATAACAATAGTAATGGGAACAAATTAAATAACGGCGGCTAGCTGAGCCTATATGTAATCACCAGGTTAATGCTAAATTAGAACTGGAAAGGGAAATCAATGTATTCACAGTAGACAATATTTGTTTCGTCAAACTGCAAGAATTTGAATCGAGTGCAAAAATCTCGTGGTTTTTAACAAGAGTCTGTTTATTTTGGTCTAGAATATATTTTTTAGGCTATAGTTATCTCTGAAAATGTACCAATAACCTCCTCATAGCCCAGTCCGAAATGAGGAGGCTTAAACATGTAAAGGTTGTTGTTCTTCTTCTTCTTCTAATACAAAGATACAAAACTCTCCTCCGTTTTCTAAAAATATATTTTCTTGTTCCCACTGTAAGTATGTCTAGCAATTAAAATATCTGGAAACTGAGGAAACAAGGAAAAAAGACGGCAAAAATAAAAAAGGACTAGGGCTTAGGTTCAAGAAATATTTGGAATATTATGGTTGGGGTACTGCTTGAATTATGTTCGTGAGTCAAGTAGAGTAGCTACTCTTACTAAAATATTGCGAGTAAGCCAAATATGTACCAATTTGAAAATTCCTCCCTCCTCGTACTCATCCCCATTGATAACCTCCTGCGTCCTCCGACCAGTGATTATCTCTATCAGCAGGAGTCCAAACCCAAAAATATCGGTCTTCTCCGATAAGCGGCGACCCAACACTCCCTCTGGTGGTATGCACCCAAATGTTCCACGCACCACTGTGACGATATGAGAGACGCCGTGATCCAAGAGTTTTGCCAGACCAAAGTCTGCAACAAGGGCTTCAAGATATTCATCAAGGAGAATGTTGGCAGCTTTTATATCACAATGGATTATCTTCTGGTCACATTGTTCATGCAAACAGCGCAGTCCCCGGGCTGCACCAAGGGCTATTATCTTTCTCCTTGGCCAGTCTAAGGCCGGTGCCCCATCTACTTGTTCTGACAAAGTGATGAACAAAGAATCAGCTTGATTTGCTTGTAACACTGAAAAGAATTTGCTATGGACGACGTTATGAAGCAGATTACCTTGTAAGTTAGAAGCAACTGTTCCATTTGGCATGAAAGGATACACAAGGATCCTTTCATCTTCAGTAGTGCAGAAACCAATAAGATGAAGGAGATTGCGATGTGCAACCAGACTCGTTACTTCAACTTCGGTTTTAAATTGGTCATCTTCAGCAGCCGAAAGATGACGCTTCAGTCTCTTAACAGCGACAATTGTGCCATCAGGAAAAAGGCCCTTGTATACTATTCCAAATCCCCCCTCTCCTAAAATGTTTTCTCGACTGAAGTTGGTGGTAGCCTTTTTTATCTCCTCCAGCTTGTACTGATTCAGATGACTTTCCGGGCCATTTTCAGCTGAAAAATAAGTATGTAATACTATTTGCTAGCGTTAAGAAATTTATAATAGCACTTCAAAAGTAATATAAGAAACACATCTACAGTTTAATAAAATAAGAATAATGCAATAAGTAAACGATAACTATATCGTAACATGAACTGCTAAAATAAACATTGTGGTCAAAATCAGGATGCTTGGCACGAAACTTTTTTTGCCCCAACAAACCAGTATCATTAAACCATAATATTGAAACCCCTCTGTTTCTCTATAATTTTGTCCTCTGCTCTATCCATGTCACAGTTATGTTTGGATCGATTCAGCGATACCCTACATGGCCCCATTTGAATCGAAGCCCTGTGACTAGCCAATGGCATTGTTGCTGCTGCTATTGATTTCCTTGTCAAATAAAAGGGTGAGGAACCAGTGGTGACAAAAAACTATGTTCAAAAAACTGGCGAGCCAACAATTGTCAAGGCAACCAAATGTACTCTAAGCGAAAATCATGTACTCAAACCCATTTTTTTAGCTCCGGGATGAAGGGCTAGCAGATTTGGGAAGGGGACGAGGGTTTACTAAGAGAGAGGAGGTGTGAGCGTAGGAATAATAGGGAGGAGGTGGCTAACTGATGCCTAGTGGAGGGATGCCATGGAGCGTTAATGGCAAGTAACTTTGCATGATCCGTATGACAAGCCCTTGTTTTTAGTATGTTTGATTACCATTTTTGCGGCTCCACCATTGTTTGTGCTATGGGTTGGGCTGAACCGCAGAGTAAATTGTTATAAAGCATCAACATTTTGATGTCTGGCACAGCTCATCAGTCCAACTCCACGGTGAAGTTTGGAGCTAGAACTGTGTCGAATAGGACCAAATCGAATTGTGGATTTGGATTCTAGCTAGTTTGTTCCTAGATGTGAATAAGGTCGTGGCCCATGTTTCATGATATTACCTTGAACCATTGAATTTTTTGAAGTATGTGTTCACTCCAAAACTCCAACCGAAAATAGTAGTCTACCTTGAACAATTTTTTGAAGGACAATGAAGGGGGTCGACCATGCTAGTCCGTTGCGTAAATTTAGCATTCTTGTATTATGTTTGAATATTGTACTGTGGCACCTTTTGGTAAGCGGAATCGTTTTCCATTCAGCCTTGAATTAGGTGGGACCAAGCGAAATGGGAGAACGGAATTGTTTCGAGGTTAAAACCCATCAAATTGTTTCATGTTTTTTTTTTTTTTTTTTTTGCTAGGACCATGAAACGACAAAACAATTTTTGCAGCGATTCACTTCTCCTATTCCTGCTTTGCCCCTTCAAGGTTAAGCATGTACAACGCCTTCACATGTACATCGTCATGGAAGGTGTCGCCTAGAGCTTTCATCCGCTTACGACCTCAACAATCGTTTCCAGTACTCATTCTATTAACCATTTTTCTTATATGCTCGCACCCGATCTGCTGATACGTCACTTCCCCCTGTACGCTATGACTATTGCGAGGAAGAATACAACGAGGGAAAGAAGATGGTAGGGATGCGCTGGGCTTAGTGGTAGGCGAGGGGCGCTCGGCTCACAAGTAACGGCCGATCTGTACCAGTATTTCCTTTTAATCCTTTTGTATTAATATATTATGGTTTATTTAGTTATGTTGTTTAAAACAAGTTAATAAAAATATTTTTCATGGAAACAATGGGAAAAGATCAAGGTAACTTGGCCAGCCCCTCACTTTCTTCTATGGTGTGTTTCTTGGGAATCAGAATCTATGTAGAATGCCAAATGATTTCAGGAGTGATTCTGTTTCAGGTCAATTAATGCTTCTGAAGATAATTTGAAAGTTCATTTTTCATAGAGAATCTTCAACCGTTCAAACACACCCTAAAGAAACTTAAAACAACAAAGTTGTGGCTTCCTTTTTTATCGCATCCGTGAAGCTCTACCACTTCCCTAAAATCATAGTTTGCTCTCTTATGGGTGATGATTAATTGTATCCATTAGTAGTTGTTTTCATCCTTTATGCTATCAAAGCATCATGAAACCTAAATTTGTGTGGGTGGGAGGGAATAAAAAGCCTCGACAATTTGACTTGCCAAAACTTCTCTTATGAACCATACATAGTATGAAATCATCAGCCATTGTATAACCATTCTCAATTCCTTGAGCAAAGACCAATGTAGCTCCTCTAAAACTTCAGTGAAGACGTATGAAACAAGAGTATGGAGTGTTCCATGATTTATTATGGTAGATCAAGAGCCTTATAGTGTTGTCTTGACTTCACAAATCCTTGACCAACTCCCTCGCCATACACATTAGAGCCCAGTGATTTGGCTGCTGCCGCTTGATGCACCAGTCACCTCCACGATGCGTTGCTCACCACTTCGGCAGACCGCCATGCTCAACCCACCCTGCTTGGCCGCTCCACCTCTCCACCCGGCCGTTCGTGGCTGACATTACTGTGAGAGAAGGGAGAGAGAAAGAATGGTATTGACAGGGCCAGAGGGAACATAAGAGAGGAGAAAGAGAAGAAAGGAGAGGTATTTAATTGAAGGAGATATGAGAGAGACTAAGGGAAATTTGAAATGCAATGGGGGAATTAGTTTCCCTAGGAAACCGAAAAACTCATAGGGAAAGCTCGATTTCCCTAGGAACTCTCTTGAATCGTCGGAAAACAAGGACTTCCCCTACGGTTTGAAAACCTATCTTAGGGGAATGTTCTTCCCAAGGGTTCGTAAAAAATTTGTGAAAGATAAAGTTTCCTAGGCAAAACCTGTTGATTTCAGTAATGGGCCCACTTGTTGGTAGTAAGTGGTAAAAAAGCTAGAATCGTGAGTGGCCAATTGAACCCCCTTCTCGTCACAAAGGTTCGGCCTTACATAAATTATCTCTCTCTCTCTCTCTCTCTCTCTCTCTCTCTCTCTCTCTCTCTAGCACATGTACGCATGTGTGAATTGTCTGTGTGAATACAGCTTCATGAAAATCTTGGGCAAGAAAGGAATCCATAAAAAACAATTCTAAAATATATAGATCCATAACTTGACATCCATCTCTCATTCAACCACCTAAAATACTAGCTTCCCTCTAATGTAATAACTCAGACTAAATGAGACATGTTTATAGAAGTATAAATACAGAAGAGAGGGAATACTGGGATAGCCCAGAGTCAGCAATACTTACAGCCTATGGAACATCTGCAATGCAATTTGTGAATATATTTAGCCATTTTTAGATGGATGTGTTCTACAAGTGAAATACAATCATAGATATGGCTTTGAAAGGAACATTACCATCTACAACCGCGAAGACCTGCGGAGGCTGATGCCGACGTCGACGTAGTAACAAGATGAGTCCAGTAATGAAGACAGCCGCCAAGCAAACAACTGATATGGACAGCACAATGATGTAGAGGATGTACACCTTATCTTCTTCGGTGTCACGTTTACTGGCTGGAAATTAGCATAAAAAATGTTGTTCATGACAAGGATATCCAGTTAAGACAAGTATGGAAGCACCAAATTTTGTAGAATAGAATTAAATATTCTAAAACTGAACACACTGAGCTGGCTTTTTATCTATACCATCACATTGGTCAATGACACGGGGATATGGTCCCATATGGCATTGAAAGACGGTGATGGTATAGATGAAACTAGCATCTAAAGTACTACCTCTGTCCCGCAATAATTTCATCAAGCTCAGGTCAAACCTATCCCTGACTAAAAATTTCTATAAATTTAATCAATTTTAATAAATTATTGTTCAAAGTTAGATGGCATGGAACCTAAACGTAAACTTATAACTTATTTTCGGACAGATGGAGTATGCTATAGAGAGAATGATTCTAATGAAATGCATGTAGAGGCAAGCACATTTCTTCGGAAAAGAAAATTGGAAAACAAATAAACCTTGTGTTGTTGTAGGCGACAACATGGGAGGGGGGAGATCATCGCCATGCTCTTCCTTCGCATAGGAGCAGTTTCCTCCAGAAACAGAGCTGCCGGCACCTGGTTCAGCTGTTCGACAGTTGATGTCACTTAGCAATGGATTTCCTTGAAGCCTGCTCAAGTGTAACAATTGTCAGAAGAAATAAGAACGGAGCTACAAGCTTAGTTAGTACTAGTTCACTGTAGAGCTCATGTTAATCCAAGACAGGTTATGCAGACTCACAAAGGACCATAAAAGGATACCCCGGTGCACATAGCTCTTGCTTGTGCATGATCAGGGGAGGTCTTTATACACAACTTATTATGGTATTTCTGCAAGATAACATATGAACATGTAATCACTTACGTGACAATACTTGCGCGAAACATAGGTCGGGGACCGCTCAGGTTGTTAAAAGAAAGGTCCCTGTGAAAATAGTTATTTCGAGCTCTGATAAAATTGTAATAATAGATTAAAAGAACAGTTCAATAATCCAAAAAAAATATTTGCTAAAGAAGATATATTGCGAGCAGTGACCAGCGACTCAGGTATAGACCCAGACAGGTTGTTCTTGTTCAATTCCCTGACGGAAAGAGACAAGAATTTTTTTCTTAAAATAAAGCAAAAAGGTTCGTATGACAGTTATGACTCGATCAGAAAAAACAAAATTTCATCAAAAGATTATAAAAAACAAAAATGCTGGTGAAGAACAATGAGGAAAGTTAATCTTACAAATACTGGAGCTTCATCAGACCACCCAGTGTGCTTGGGATGTTCCCAGTGAACTGGTTGTTCGACAGATCAAGTCTCTGCAGCTGCTGCATCCCTCCTATGGTCTCAGGGATGGGACCTGAAATTGCGTTGTGCGATAAAATCCTGCCAAAAAAATCGTGGCGAACTAGCTCATGATCTTCTTCCTCGGATCAATACATCCAAGGAACCACGAGCTGCCCCGATCCAGGAGTTTCATATGCAAACTAGTAAAGTGTTGATGATGCAGAAATTTCAAAGGAATTTCGCAGTGAATTAAAGGTCAGGGCCTCCTCCTGGATCCCCCTGTAATTACGCGTTCGATTCGGGGTTATAAGAGAAGTTCGAGAGTGAACCTTACAGAAATCGCAGCGACGTGAGTCTCCCAATCGCCGGCGACAGCTCGCCGGAAAGGTTCACCTGCTTCAGCTTCCTGCGAAGAAAGAGCCATAAATTAACTTTGAATGCGAAGAAAGGGCCATGATTCAAGAACGGAACGGGAAGAAACGTGTGTGTACAGCTTGAAGAGTTGCCCGCGGTGGCAGAAGACCGTGCTCCAGTTGCACGGGTTGTCGCCGGACTTGGCCACGTCCCAGTCACCGAGGACCTGGCTGGGGTCCTGCAACGCCGCCTTGACGGCCACCAGCGCCGCCACTGCAAACCACCCGACGACGTAAACGAGTCAGGAGACTCGGGATACCGGCTGGCGACCAGGGGACAGGCGAAACGCAGGAAGCCGGCGGCGAGCTAGTCACGTACCTTCCTTGCTGAAGTTCCCTGCATCGGCGGCGGGGGAGACTACCATCAGAAGGCCCATCACGGCCACCATGGCCGCGTACAGGACGAAAGCTCCGCTCCCACCCATGCTCGTCGGCGGCGCCCTCTAGATCTCGCTTTCGCGTACTGGGAACGCTTCTGCTGGTGGCGCGGCTGCAGGGTGACGAGAAGACTCGAGAGTCTGCGAAATGCCGAGCACGACCAGCAGAGAAGATGCGAAAAGGCGTCGCAGACGCCACCGCCCGGGGCGGGGCTTGCTACTTGGCGCGGCATGCGCGCCGCACGCAACGCCGGGGGGCTCCAGGCGCGCGCGCGCGCGGGGGCCGCGGTCGCGGGGCGACTCCCGCTGTCCGGTAGCGCACCGCACCGTCCGCTTCGGTTACCGGTGGCCGGGGCGACGGAGCCTGGCCGCGCCGCGTGACGCTTTGGAGATGTGGTGATGCGACCACCGGCGCTACGCGCCGGGCGGGCGTGCATGCAGCAGCCCTCGCCGTGTGAGCTTTTCGGGAAAAGGAGGGAGGAGAAAGTCATCTAGATTAAGCAGTGTTTTAGTGTCTTATAGTTGTGATTACTGACTAATAACTCGTTATCTCATGTCCAAGTGAGTGTCATTAAAAAAGTGCCAAAATTTGAGTTCAGATATATGTCTGTATGATCGTAAAAAAAAACTAGCTGAAGTCTTTTTAGGCAATATGAAATTTCTTTTTAAATAGAGCATCCAAGTTTCAACGATGCCCTGGAATTTTCTTTAGCATGAAATAATGTACCGAAATTTTGAAATGAAAAGGAGCATACATTTATGGCTACTAGTAGGGAAAACTGGCAGCTGAACCATAACCATTTCAGTTTCCAGTGTTGGCTGACTCTGTGGTCTCATGTTGGCTGAAATATTCAAGAGGACTCAATTTGATGTGGTTTCATTTATTTCGATACGATGAAAAATGAAAGGGGCAATTGCAAAAAAAGGTTATGTTTTGAACTTAATTCTAAAAATGGCTTTTTTTCATACTTCCCAAATTCGGTCCTATTTTTTTAAATATGAAGCATAATGTTTGTTCTATTCCGTTAAGTGATGTTAACAGCGTTAAATATTACATAGCAAGACATATATGACCTTGCAAAAATGATTTTTTTTTTTGGTTTTGCAAAATTTGCCGTGTTTAAAGTAGTTTGCATATGAAATCTAAAATTCATATATTTAACAAATTTAGATGAATTTTTAACCCAACTTAAATATTTTTTAATATGCAATAAATTATGTAAAATATTTTTGAATGCAGACTCGAGAGGATGTAAGGATAAAGGAGGGCAATTATGCCTTTTTCTTATTTCTTTTTATTTTTCTTTATTCTAAAAATTAGTCACTGCTAATGGTATTAAAAAGAGGACTTAACAGAAACTTTAGATTTAAAAAACATGACCGATTTTACAAAGTCTAAAAAAGGATCATTTTTAAAATTAGAGTACAAAACAGAACTTGTTTTGTAATTTCCCCAAAATGAATTTGTGCTTGTTTCAGCATGATTGTTTTTAGCAAGGTATACTAAAATTCGGGTTGACGAAGAGAATTCGAGCCTACCCTCATCTACCTTTGACTGAGCATGGCTCTGGTTCCCAACTTTCGGAAGGAAATTTTATAATACCCTGCATGTTCTATATAGCTCCGTAGGGTCCTGATACGATCACAACATGTCAATTTCGAACTCACTGCCAAACAAGAACTAAGCCAGCGTACTCTAAAAAGAAAAAGAAGCCAGCATTTTGCATAACAAGCACTGAATTTATAAAAAAAAAGTATAAAAATGATTCTGGGCCATGTCCAAAATGCAGTCCAAGCCTATAGAGGCAAGTAAGAAAATTTATGAAAACAAGAAAGATCGGAATATGGAGTCTAAGGCCTTGTTTGTTTCCTCATCAGATTATATAATCTATATTATAATATATATATATATATATGAATTATATAATTTAGATTATAATCTAGATAGTATAATCTAAGTATACTTGTTCGGCAACCTAAATTATTAGAGGTCACATTATTTCTTTTACTTGTACAAAGACAATGATACTCGTGAATTTGGTGCAAGCTAGGGGGCAGGGGTGAAAACGGGCCGAAGAAAGTGAACTAAAAATAGCGAGGGTCAGATCGGATTAGAGTCGAGTTCAATTTTTTTTTCATTTTTTAACTAAGATTTAATAAGGGCCAAAACAATTTGTGAAAGGATCCGCGGACCGAGCACTTTTATCACCCCTAGCTACGGGTGGTCGAGGTGGGTAATTTTAATAAAAAAAGTATGGATAGTTGTTTTTGTGCAAATAATTTGAAATGATCTCTTTCGAGATAGATTATTAGATTATTATAATCTGAGACCTCAAATTATATAATCTGAGGTAATAATCTAGGTGTTTGTGGCAGGAAGCATACATATGACTAGATAGAGAGAGAGAATCGAGAGGGGGTTAATCAGCCGACGGTTTCGGCTCCTCGCCTCCGTCGCCGGTGCTGCTGGTGCTGTCTCCGCCGTCTTCGTCGTCGTCGCCGGTGGAGAGTTTCTCTCGCTGCGCGCAGGCGGCGCGATACGGAGCAGTTATGCTAGTGAGTTAGCGATGGGGGGTGGCTTTCAGGGATGCCGTCGCTGGGATCAGGAGAAGCTGCGGAATCAGAGTGCTTAGTTTGCTACCGAATCACATCGAGTTTTCGTCTCAGATTTTGTTCACCATTTCCCAAATTTGTCGTCAGCTTCTTCGGTGGCTGCAAGGGATGTTTCAACTGATCTGAATTCGAGTGGTTTTGGTGGCAAGCATTCTCGGAGATTTACGATGGTGCCCCCTCAATCATGTGACAGACCGCCTCACAAAAGAGACGATCCATCGACCACAGGATCTTATCGGGTGTCGCTCGGCGAAGCGAGGACTAACAGTACAACTCAAGTACGATAAAATATACTACAAACTGTTGCTTAAGTTTATAAAACCAAGATTTTTGAAAGCGCGAAAGCAATAACCTGAATTAGGGTCTCCTATAGACTATGCACAAAATGCCATCGAGCCCATACGATGCATCCTCTAGCAGCACACAAACAGCAGCGCGGCTAACAGGGCTCCTAACGGACATAGCCACCTTCGAGGTTGCTTCTGCCGGTTGGTACAAAGGAGAGAGAGAGAGATCACCTGCACAAAACCACAGAGAGCCAAGCCCTGAGCATTCAAATGCTCAACAAGTCTTACCCGTCAACGTGGCCAACTATAGCCGATTCCAAGGATATGATGAGACTGACTCAAAGAATGGCCATTTCTATAAAACATGGCACTAACAGTAAATCTTTACTTTCAAGTTTTAGCAGTTAATTAAGTACAAAGAATAATAAATTTAATTTGCACCATCATCTACTACAATTATGCTTGCCAAACAATTACCTATAACTAAGCAAACAAATCATATTATCATTATTATTAGTCTAGTTATTACTACGACATGACACAGTGAACAAGCGGTACTCGTTACTGTGAGGGGCAGCGATTATAATCGATTTACACCGGCTGGGAAAAACCCGAAGTACACGACACGTACGCGCTTCCCAGAAGCCGCACGTGACCACCTTTCACAAAATACCATAGGGTCGGTCCGACGCGCACCTCTCCCAAGCACATGGTCCTCCATGCGATCACCGCGCCGGGTGCATCTATGGTTAGATCCAAGGCTTTTCTCTACTCCCCGCCGAAAGAGAGGTAGGGTTACGTCCAACCACTACGGTATCGAGCTACGTCAGTTTCCTGGGTCCCATGTCCCCAGTATGTCTCCGGTACAGTTCAAACTTGCTCAACAGGGCCACACTCGAATCGGTCCTTAATCGACACAGACGGGGCTACCACCGTGAAGGCCCTAGCCTCCTCAATCCCACATATACTCTATCCCCGCCCGGTCTCAGGTTTATTCAAGTGTGGGATAAAGTCTAACCTATAATCTCGCGAGTGAGGTTTCTCATTCACTCGACTTCTACCGTTGATTAGAACTCATAGCCTAGCTCTACATCGAGTTACCTGTACTAATATATACTCAATAGAGGTAATCGGTACTATCATGCATTCTAGGGTTAGAAACAACTCCTACAACTTAATGCACAATACATTAGCTATACAATACATGGTGATAAAAATAAAATTTTAAAACAGAGTTAATGCACCGGGGCTTGCCTTCGGTTTGCGGAGAGTTAGCACAAACAAGAGAAAGATCTTCAGCAACGGAC
>BCLG01000217.1:4206-64059 GCA_001602295.1 Zoysia matrella
TTTGGCAATCAATATATTTTGACAAAATTCTCAATTTTTTTCCCGTCATGTAATCAGTCCCCTTCTCATGCCCTTGTACTCGTCTCGCTAATATGTTGTTTTTTCACCATTAAACAAGTGATAAATCTCCTTTGTTCTCCAAATCGTGGGTGAATTGAAACTGAAGTATTTGTTTGTCGAGGTTAATGCGCAACGCCGGGAGTCATCCCAGAGAACTTTGGCTGCTTCCATGTGTAGTCTGGACTGGACCGTGCAGATAAGAGAGTGATTTCAGTGCCGGAGTTGGAGTGAATGTCATCAAAGCGATGCTTTAATTTCCAAAGGACTCTCAAAGACATGAATCCATAGATAAGCAGGAGCAAGCTGTTGCTAGCTCCATGAAGGACCGGGGCGCCATCGGTTGGACAAAGCAACTAGATTAAATGTGAATGCAACGCGAGATTGTATTGGTATCTTTTAGGAAACTTGTACTGATGTACCATCTAATTCGCCAAGCTGCTGCTAGCTTTATGAAGCCATATGATGTTTATCACCTTGGAATAGCTAAAAAGCTAAGGAAGCCATCAGCCATATGATGTTTGTCACCTTGGAATAGACGGAAAAAGTTAAGGCAGCAACGATACCTCCCTGCTTAACGTATGGCTGAAGAGGATAATGGCCAAACCTTTGAATCACCATGGCCAAGCTCCTATTCTATTCCTGGCTGGTGCGTCAGTTATATCCTCCTATCGTGTATTCTGTTTTCAGAATGCTACTCTGTTTAGTACGAACGTAGAAAGAGCTCCATTCAGTTGAATCCTCCGGCGATCACCTTGGGTCAGTTAGCGTGGGTCTGTTTTTCTGCCGCATTTTCCCGACCGGTTCTGTTTTTGGATGCACGGATGCAGGACGGGCTGGCTCAACGGTGCCAAAGACCTGGCTATAGAATGAGCATTTTGTGGCTAGCTACAAATTAGTAGTGTCCTATATATATATATATATATATATATATATATATATATATATATATATATATATATATATATATATATTAAAGCATAAACGTTCTCTAAATCTTTGTTACGCCACGTTATAAAAAAAAATATTAACCGTCGAATTAAAATCTAACGGTAAATTTTAGAAAAAAGAAAAAATTCTTTCTTGGTCAACGTAAGAGCGTGCTTCTACTCGGCGAGAGCAGGCATGAATGACCGTGTCATCGCCATAGTTTTTTCAGGTTTAAAATAAATTTTAACTATAGTCATATTTAATTTTTTATAAAGTTCGTATATTATAATTTGCTTTATCATTAAAATTATTTGAATCACAACTTAAAATTTTACATATTTGAATTAATTTTCTAGATAAGTTGAAAAGTCAAAGATGATATTAAAAATCAACGGTAAACAATAATTTAGGAATGGAAAGAGTATGTAGTAGTATACATAGACAATGGCATAGATATAAAAAATTAACTATAACTGTTTTATTAAATCAAATTTACTTTTGCTATAGATTCAATGGAACTATTTCAAAAAATATAAAAAAAATTTATAATTTTTTTTCTATTTATATGTCTTGCAAATATATGCTACAATTAAAAACCTTTTATATGTAATAAAAATATATATTTAGATAACTTAAACTGTTTTATCTCCTAAAAAGGCTCCTTAATTACTATGAGGACTAAGATTTAATCTTTTTCTCGCTTACAACTCCGGTCTAAAAAAAATAGTAGCTTTCAACGCAATATTTTAATCAAATATTGACAATATAAATTAGAAATAATTTTAAATTTATTAAGTTATAAAATTAGAAATAATTTGTTTTAAAAATACTTTTTTAAAAGTTACCGTTGCTACTTTTTATTAAATATTTTATAAATAACAAAGGTCACACATATACTTTAAAAACTACGTCGACAACTTTTTTTAGAACAGAGTATATGTTTATAAAACTTTGTCATACATATTAATGCAACTATACTTTATTTATGTCATACCTCCGCCTTCACCTCATAGTCTCCGACCGACCCAACCAAGCCCCTCGCTCCCGGACGTACGATGACGCTGACGATCCCGGCCGACGTGCGGTTGAAGGCGGAGGTCTACGTGGGCGACGCGGCGGGGCTGGAGAAGACGCGCGCGTCTGCTCCTCCACGAGACGGGCCTGCCGAGCGGGCTGCTCCCGCTGCGCGACATCCTCGAGTGCGGGTACGTGGCGGAGACGGGGTTCGTGTGGCTGCGGCAGCAGCGCCGCGTGGACCACTACTTCGCGAAGGCGGGGCGCCACGTGAGCTACCGGCGTCAGGGCCAGGGAGATGCTCGTCTGGGTCGCGCTCCACGAGATCGGGCTCGACGGCGAGCACCCG
The DNA here is from genome assembly GCA_001602295.1 of Zoysia matrella. Classification (NCBI taxonomy): domain Eukaryota; kingdom Viridiplantae; phylum Streptophyta; class Magnoliopsida; order Poales; family Poaceae; genus Zoysia; species Zoysia matrella. Next base: position 6,557 of record BCLG01000217.1, read on the forward strand.
AGTTGTGGTAATGGTAAGCTCGTGTGCAAGGCGGTTGGAGGGTTGACGAAGAGATTTTCCATTTCCTGTTGAGGCGTTTGAGGCTGACGGCCCCCCGCCCGCGCCTGTCAGCACTAAGCCTGTCGCTGACGCTGGTATTGTCGCTTCTGCCGCGGAGGAGGCCAAGAAGCAGGAAGAAGCGAAGAAGCCGGAGGTAGATGAGCAGGAGACGAAGGGGAGCAGCGCCTAGGGAGGCAGCGAGACCGACGTCAAGGACGATGAAGGAAAGGTCGAGGAGGCGAAGAAGCTTAACGAGATGAGCACGGAGTCGACGGCAGTCGCCGCCAAGAACTGATCCGTCGATCCGGACATTCATAAATAAATTACTCCTACACCTTAATTTGTTTGAAAACAAGCATTATATATACAGGTATAATAGTCACGAAATTAAAGTCGAGGATTCGAGGGCTTGAATCCGGAGCAAGAGGATAGAATCAGCCCAGGGACGAGGCGGACCTGAGCCCGGCCCAACTAATCCGCTGGTCGCGGAGCGCAGAGCCCACTGCACTTTTACATATGGCCTAGGTCGGCCCACAGTTTATTGTGGGCCTGCAACTCCATCCCAACTACTGCACTTTTTTTTATAATACGGACTAGTATGTATCTACTGCCCGCTGCTACTCGAGAAAAGATACAATTCGAAGTAGACGCCCGTTTGAACGAGGTACAGTACATGCCAGCGAGCTACTCCAGCTGGAAGAACACCTGAATGAGGTAATACTACTTGTGTTCCCACAGGTCCGACAAACCGGCGGAAAATAGCGGCTCGCGTCTTTGACTTGCGCCCACCAACGGCGCCTTGACTTCCTGTGCCAGTAGCTGTTAAGAGCCAGCCGTTTTATTCGAGCACGTGCTGTTCTTTCGTTGTTCACGAGCTGGAAACCTAGAAGCATTCCTGACCGCCGTGAGGTTGAGAAGTGGACAAGTGGATGGCATCCGATCCGGATCGCTTGTCAAGGTCGTCCAGCAACGAGTGCGAAGAATTAATACACAGTAAATTTCATAAAACTATAATTTTTTTAATAAAATTATCACAAAACTACAAATTTAATGTATCACAAAACTAAAGATTTTATATATTTTTTATCATAAAACTACGTATTTAAAATTATATCATAAAACTATAGATTTAGTGTTTATAAGTATCACAAAGCTACAGATTTTACAAAGTTTAAATCTATAGTTTTATGGTAAATTGACTCTTTAAACTTGTATTTCTATGATACATAACTAACAAAATTGGTAGTTTTGTGATACTTTTTTTTAAATATGTAGTTTTGTGGTATAAGTTTGTATAAAATTTATAGTTTTATGATACACCTTTTTAAAACTGTAGTTTTGTGATAGTTTCATCAAAGAACAGTTAGTTTTGTGAAATTTACTCACTAATATACATATATGCCTCTGCAAACTTGAAAATTTCAAGCAGATGTTTTTTTTGGAGAATCTCTTAGGAAGATACGCTACGGAGAGAGAGAGAGTTGTTGCGAGTCTTGCATGATGTCGTACCCTATTTCGTGAAATACTGTGCACCATGTATCAGTCTCTGCATCATTAGGTAATACACACTAACACATCAGAATGTATATCAAAAACATACTTCAAATAAAAAGATATACCTGATACCGGATCTTTAGTGGTAACTCGATAAGGATTAAAACAATTCACAACCAGTTGACCAGTTAGAGTGAAACAAACAGTAGAAAATAGGGCCCAAACCACAAGCAAACTTACGAAGCAGAACAAAAACACAGCACGTCATCGTCTTCTACGAATCTTCTCTTTCTAAAACTACAACTGCAAACTGTAAATACAAAAGGTACTCAACATGCTCTAACACTAAGCAGGACATATATTGATATGGATATCATATCCTCTGATGAGGACTTTAATAAAATTATTCACACATAGTGGATTCGGACTACAAAACAGTCCTATCATATATGGATGCACATTTGGCTGTAGCAAAGATTAAACTAAAAAGTCTTGTTTTGTAAAAGGTCAGTTTTATGCAATGTTCACTACAGAAGCTTTAAATAAAAGATCACAAGATATTTGTTGTCCATATTTTATTAGGTTGGTCCTGGAGGAGATGTTTATTAATCCCGCCAGTATCTAAGTTTTAATCAGAGAGCTGGCACGCAACCGTACCGTCCCCTGGCACACATCCTTCGCTTTTCAAAACACAGACACCTACACCCACTCACTCGAACAAGAATAATAATGAGACTAATCATTGTGAGCCCAAGCTGTAGTGTGTCAATACCGTGACAATAGCCATTTTGAATAGATTATACACTCTTCAGAGGTTGTACACTGTACCTATAGGCTATGCTCCTCTTGATCAACAGAGTCCATAACTTTCACTCTAACGCACGCTAAAGTATCCACAAAGTCCACCTCAAGATACAAACAGGGCTCATCTCTCGGGGTTTTTCAGGTCACCGATAACACGATAGCACATTTCTGTAGTCAGAACATGGGTTTAGGATATCCACGTCTACTCTCTGGACCCCACACACGGACATGTAATTATAGAAACCAAGGGGCTATACCTGTGGGCAATACGATCATATGACGCGGGCTATTACTGTAATTGAAGACCGGACCGTGAGAAACTTACGTCTGCTCCTGCGACTTGTGTCTCTCGGCCGTCTTTAGAGGTCATTGTGGATAACCAAAGAGGTGGAGTGAGTCCTGCCAAGACAGGTTCTGTGGTTGCACGAAATCACTACGTTGAGATCTGATGAACCGGTCTTTATATAGCAGGGGCGGCGCTCATCGACGACAGGTAGACCAGTCCGAAGCCTAGCACTCATCACAACACATAGCACTAGGAGCCCTCCTCACGACCAAAAACAGTATTCCTTCCCATCACTTAGCACCACTTTGCAGTATCACCCATACAACTTTATTTCACTCACACCACCAAACTTATTTTAACACATTTCATAAGATGTTTAGTGTATGGTGTGGCGATGCACTGAATCGCATAAAGGTTCCTAAGCAATTTAATATCAAAGCAACTTTTCGTTCGTTAAAAGGCTTTAACGAAGAAAGTCATATGGTTAACAAGAGGGTGTCATCAACAGGTAACAAGGTAGTATTCTTATTTAATAAGAGCAAGTAACCGACATTAATATAAATACGCAATATCAAGTAGGATATTAACTACACAACGTTTTAACATAGATTAAAATAAACATGCAAGCATTTGGGTCATATGAGTGCGCAAGCAAAATATAGGATTAATATGATCAAAGGGGTTAGAGCTTGCCTGCAAATCTTAATCTTCAGAACTTGATGTCAGGATCCTCGAGCTTCTCCTTGTGTGTGTCGGTCCTTCTGGCTCCTCTTAGAATCTGGCTCTTTCTTATCTCAACATTGTTTACACGGTAGAATATGCCTAATAAAACTACCGTAAAAGAAACAAAGCTCGAGAAGAATCGATAAGATCCAATAAACTCCTAATAAGAACCAAATAAACTGCACGAGGAAATCAAAGGTACAATATGCATGATGCGATGGCTATCTTAATGCAGGGTTCATTATCCTAGGTGCATCTTAGTGTTATTTACTATAAGTTAATTATTAGAATAATTATTTATTCTTCTAGTGCTTATGTGGTTACATGAGTAGTTAAGCATGGTCATGTATTGTTAATTATATTAAGGCCTTCATATGGGTATGGGCTTAGATGATAGTTTGCTGAATATAATACCAGGAGTTCTGTGTCATATTATGCTTAATTTCGACTTAGCAATATTTACTATAGTTTAGCTATTAATTACTAGGTTTATTCTGAACTATATTCATATGATTGCGATAGTGGGACATGTGGATGCATGTACTATCATGCATCTACAGTGCCAAAGTGTTTATGTGAGTGGAAGCTATTATATGGCATGTTTAGTTGATATAACAAGTGTGTGATGTGTTTTTATGTGCAATTTTATTTTATACCATGCATTCTAAAATACCCTCCTTTAGTTTATAACTAAATGGATGAATGTGCAGTGACTAGAGATTATTTACTTAATTTTTTAATACGTAGTTGCTTCCTAATGATTAGTGGCCAGTTATCTAATTCTTGAGTTCACGATTAAACTAATGATTCTGAAGTGTGGTACAGGTAACGAGGCATGTGAAATGTGTAAGTGTGCTATTGATTAATTACTCAATTCTTTTCATGTGTGCAATGAATAGTATTTAGCAACTAATTATTTATTTTTATCCCTATAAATAAATTACTAAAGCCAATGCGTGACATTTGTCCTAATGCATATGAATGTAAGGGAATGGACTTATATGCGCTACTTAATTTTTACTTTATTTAATTATATACTACGCATGGTTTTAATCTATTATAACTTTAAATCTAATATGCGATAAATACCATGTTTTATCCCTGTAATTAAACTAAGAGAATAGACTGGCGGCACCCGCACTATTTTAATGGATTAATTTGATACATGCCATTACAATTCTGTGAAATTTGAAATATGCCATTCGGGCTCACATGTCATTCACTTGCAAGGTCTCATCTGTCATTGACACATCAATAGTATATTTCAAAGTTTGCAAAATTGTAATGGCATGTATCAAATTCACCCTATTTTAATCTAGTGTCCATGATATCTCTTGTGATTAGGGATTACTTACTTTATTTCCATAACTAGACTATTCTGACTAATCGATAAAACTCCTATCAGTGCATGCTAACGCAAGGTGACACACAGATGCGGACTATTTAATATTTACTTCCTAATACGTTGGTTATCCTAGTGATTAACAGGTGAACAGTAATTATCTACTTAATTTAATCTACTTACTTAAATTACTAAAATATAATCAACAAGTGGCACGTGTACTAATGTTTGCTAATTCAGGGCAAGATGCATCAGTGTGCCTTCTAACAATTATTTAATTATCTTTTTGTATGTGACATTACAGATAGCTAGTAAATAATTAACAATTAATTACTAAACTTTATCTTTATAATCAAGTTACTAGATCCACTATGTAATGTGGGTGCTAATGCGTATGCATGCATAGTAAGATGCTTACCTGAGCCATGTTCACTTATTTTCTAATATTCATATTTATAGGTAATCTAGTATTTTACTAAAAATTATGTAATTCTAACTTTAAAATAAATTACATAGAGCTAACAAATGCATATGATGAAGTGCACACTATAATTAGTATGAAGCTACGCTTGAATAAGTCGAATCAAATATTTGCAATAAAATCGATAAAATCTATAAAAGAATATGAGTTAAAGCTTGTATAAAACTTACCAATAAAAACTAGCAAGATTCGAGAATAAATGTGGTTTGGATGATTTGATGAGGTGGAGCTTGATACATTGATTCCAACGGTACAAAAATCATTGAAAACTTATTCACGGTTAGAAAGATAGGGCGATTTGTGTGTATGATGGCTCTAGGGACCTTTTTGTAATTTTAGAAAAGTGCTCAAGGAGTAGTCCGCGGTTACCGAAAGATCAGTATGGGCCTTTTAATAATTTTGGGAAACTATAGGGGCTGGGATGGAAAATGTTGGAATAAACAAAAGCTCAGGAGGCTTATTTGGAAAGCTTTGGGCTAGAATAGAAATTGGCAGAGCTTTGAGGGGCTTCTTGCAAAAATTGTTTTTTAGTGGACACAAGTGCGCGGGCTGTCTCGTTGACCCAATCGTGGACCGAGTCCACTGGGCGTGGACCACAGCCAGGATGCCAGTCCACGGGGCCGCCGTGGACCTTGGCCACAGCTGGGCGGCGACGCCGGCCAGGGAGGCGGGGCCTCGAGTGCAGCAGGGGCAGGGCGCCATGGCGGAGTGGATCAGGTGCGCCACAGGACCGGGGAGGCGACGGAGGGCTCTGGCCACGGGGAGGCGGCGGCGTGCAGGGACGACGTGAGGTTCTGGGCCGACGGCGGCCTCGGGGTGGCTCAAGCTCAGGCGCAGAGGCATGAGGGGACGCGGTAAGGCTGGCCAGAGGCGCCACGGGGTCGGGGAGGCGATGTCGAGCTCCGACAGTGGAAGCAAGTGGCGCACGGCAGAGACGCACGACGTCGAGACGTAGGGGAGGTTGAGGCAGTTGAGGCTTCGGCGCAGGACAACGAGGATGGCGTGGTGAAGTTGCTGATGGGCTCCGCATGGTCGGGGAAGGGCGGCGATGCGCCGGCGATGGTGAGGATGCCGTGCGCGGATGGGACGCGCGGTGCCGGCGCACAGTGGAGCTGAAGGTGGCTCGGCTCTCGGCGCCAGTGAGAGAGAGCAGCGCGGCGGAGCTGGCTAGGGGCATGAACAGGGTCGGAGACGGCCAGGGGGTGCCGTTGTCCACGAAGGGCGGCACGTCATGGCAGCACCTGGTGCTCCGGGCCGGTGGAGACGTCGAGGAGCTCGGCTCCAGGCAGAGGAGGAAGGAGGTGGCACGTAGGGCGACAATATGGGCAGCGGCATGGGGCGTGGCGTGGCATGGGCGCCGTGACGTAAGCGGCGACGTTCTATCAGGAGAAAAGACAGATCGATTGGGGAAGAAGAGGATGACAGGTGGGCCCATAGGTAAATACAAGTTAATCACTTAAGCTTTTTGAATGGAACGGAGAAGAGCAAACAAACTTGAAATGAAGTGGAATTTTGTAGGATGGGTCTATAGCTGGTGTTTTACAATACAAATTGTTTGGGATGCATTTTTCAAAGGAATCAAGGAGTTACAGAATTTTGAAGATAGTTAGTCGTTAAGAGAATTGTCTGCAGAAAGAAACGGATTATTTATCAATTATTGTCTGTTTTGATTGAAAATCAAACTTTCGAATCTCGGATGGGTTTGAGATTTTGTGGAGTTGTAGAATATTTTAGGATGGATAACTTTTGTTTTGCACTCATCTCCAAATTCGATTTCGATTTTGTTCTGTAAAATTCGGATAGTAGATAGCTGTTAAAAAGGAGTGGATTAATTTGAAAGAGGTCAAATATGATTCAAATGATTGGAATGGATTTTCGAGTTTAAAGAATTGGCTGGATTCAGAATTCATATGAAACACGAGAAAACAAACGTCAAAGGCGAATAAAAAAGAAAAAGGCAATCACTTGTCATACGGTCAAATTTTAATATTTTATGAAATCTTCAATTTATACTATTTTGAATTACGAAATGAAATTTTTGCCTGTTAAAAAAGGAGAGAAAGCGGAGAAAAATGTTAGCATTTTGTTAGTGACAATTTTAAATTTTGAGTTTTAACTAGGGTTAATTTCCGGGTGCGACACATGAATAGATGCAGTGTTGTGACTTGGGTAGTTTGTGAGCAAGGCAAATGTCAGTGGAGTTAGTTATCCTCTAGTACCAAGTAGGCAAGTTAGTTACCCTCTATCAAGTAGTAGGAGTAGACAAGTAGCATGATTATACTGTTGCTTGTTTCTCCATTTCCTTTTCGAGAATATAATGGGCCAACAGTAGGATTCTTTGATTAAATCACCTTAGAAGAGAAAACATTGGTCTGCTTCAGAACAATAATACATATAAGTCAGTGCCTAAAAATCTTAATACCGATATATATAATCGATGATAATTGATACACTTGTTCATTATGATGATGCTCTCCGATATATACTTATGGGAGGAGGAAAATTTAACAGCCCCACCAATGATAAACTTAGGTGGTGTACTACGTAGTACAAAGTAGTACAGATAACTTTGTTCTTGTACAGTAACATTTAAACAAATGTAGATAAACATAATCAAATCAAGTGTACGTAACCATTCTTTGGTCATCGCCTAACTACGTGCCAACAGCGTAAACTGTATACAGTACATGGCTTTTTGCAGTACCGATCGGTCATTGTGTCTTCCAAACGTCGTCCAACGTCCAGAAACTACTCTCGGTGGCGTCGACGACTTCGGAGAAGCTCTGCACCCATCCGCTCAGCTCCGGGTCCTCGAATCGGGCGCCAGCGCCGCGGACAGCCTGCGCCGCCTTCTGCTCGCCGGGCCACATCATCCCTGGAGCCTGCTGTTGACTCGTCTCCCGCGCCGCACACCAGTCGCCGCTGCTCACGGCCATCGTCTCCTCCCCGGCGCGCACGTCCGCGTACGAATAAAGCTCCCCCCATTTTCTGGCCGGGAAGGAAGCGTCGTGCGGCTCCGACGTCGTCGTCACGAGAGAGTCCGACGAGGGGTAGGTTACGCCCACGCCGGACAGCGCGGCGGTGAGGTAGTAGCCGTCGTCTTGGTGGTCGCTGCCGGCGGCGTTGGCGTTGAGGAAGCGGTGGCTGTCGACGAGGCTTGGCGTCCAGAGGTAGCGCATGGCGTCCTTGAAGCGCTGGCTGTTGGCGTCGCAGTTGAGCTGCTTCGCGTGCTTCTGCACCCGCGTCCGCCAGTAGTTCTTGATCTCGTTGTCCGTCCTCCCCGGCAGGTGCTGCGCGATCCTAGACCACCTGTACATGAGCATCAATATATCAAGATGATCGAGATGATTAAAGATACGAATTAACTATATAGAGAGAAGAGAGAGGAAGAAGACGATAGAGGCGTGCAACTTTGGATCTCGAGCTGCTTTCATGGCATAGTACGTGCCAAGTGAGCCACATTTCTATGCGTCGTCCAGCTGGTGCTAGCTTTAGAATCGCATCCACTTTGAGAAGAAGACGACTTGTACAACATGGATTGCACGTTATGGGTCGTCTCGTGTCGTCTACACAAAAGGATTATTGCACGCATATGTATGCTTCGATCAAGTACAAGTCCGCATGTACGGGACGGTAGCAGAACCGTGCACACGTGCGTGCAAACACAGCCGTGTGAACGTGGACACGTGTTCGGCCAAGAAGCAAGAACTAGCGTTCATGCGTGACTCCACACGAGTCTCTAAAGACGTGATGCGCTAGCCTAGTCGGTCGCGGCAGCGCGTGGTCGACCGGCGGCCAGCCGGCGGAACCGCGACGCGCAACAGAGAAGAGAAAGTGACTGGTAGTTTTGTTGTGTATGGTCGACGGTCGGGTTCGGGTGACGGATTACCGGTTGCCGTAGCGGGAGTGAAGGTCTAGGATGAGCAGGTGCTCGTCGGCGGTGAAGTCGCCGCGCTTCACGTCCGGCCGGAGGTAGTTCAGCCACCGCAGCCGGCAGCTCTTGCCCGTACGCTTCAGCCCTGCATATATGCTCACGGTTAACAATATCAGCGAACGGCCCTGCCGGCTTTGCTCGTCGCACGTGCTAGCGACCTCGCGCGTGCAAGTAACTAAGAGAAAAGAGAGGGTGGTGACCGGCGGCGGGGGCGAGGGCGTTCCAGCGGCCCTCGCCGTGGTCGGTGATGTAGTTGACGAGGGCGAGGTCCTCGTCCACCGTCCACGGGCCGCGCCGGAGCTCCGCCCTCTCCTCTTTGTCATGAGCTCCCTCGTTGCTTTCGTCGTCAAAGGGAACGACGGGACAACGTGCCAGGGCGGCGTCGGTGGTGGCGGCCGGTGTACATGTTCTGCTCCTGCTACTCTGTGAGGACGACGCCATGCGCGCGGTTTTTAAGCACGCGCGCGTGGTGGTGTTCTTGTGGTGAGGTCTGGGGAGAGAGAGTAGCGTGATGAGGAGTTTGTGGGAGGTATGTGGACAAGTGGGATGACTAGTGTTCTTTCATGTCTTAAATAGACTTGATGAGAGAGAGAGAGAGTTGCCATGAGTAACCATCTTTAGAATTTTTTTGTCAAGACACTTGTTACTATTTCTCGTTAGTATATATGTTCAACTGAGATTTTTCAAGTTCCGTTTAGTCGAAAAACTCTTGAACAAATGTTTTCTGCTTTCAAATGAAGTTTATTTTTTAGAATCAGCCTTTAGTGTCCAGTTAAAGTGTGTTGTTCTAAGATTATTGTTGATGTCTAAATTAAATTTAAAAGTAAATTTCACAAAACTACATGTATTTTACTTATATTATCACAAAACTACAGATTTAAGCTAGAATTTCAGAAAACTACAGATTTGCTACAGTATTTTCAGAAACATATGTATAGAATCTGTAGTTTTGTAATAAATTGAATACAAATCTGTAGTTTTGTGATAAATTAGATATAATACTTATAATTTTGTGATAAATTAAATATAAAATATGTAGTTTTATGAAAATATAGTTTAGATGTGTAATTTTGTGATACTATGAACAAAATATATATAGTTTTATAAAATTTACTCTAAATTTAAATTAGTCAGAGATAACAATTTCGGAATGAATAGAGTTTGCTTTTTAAAGCTTTGTCGGCAGGCACGTGTGCTCTGCCAAAACAGTTTTGGAAATGCATTCATGAGCCATGAGTCCATGACAACACTCATATTGAGTTCGTGGCAAACTTTAACGCCATGGATCGACACCATCTCCTTTGTTGATAAGATTTACGCTTAATAATTTGCCAATTCATCATAAGCTTGTTCGATATACAGCACATCGATCGATCGTGGCCACGTGAACAACGCGACGACCCATATATCTCATTCTCGCGATAACTTTAAAGCAACAAGCAGGAATCGGTTAGGCGGCCATGTGGATCGAGGACCATGATGCAACGGTGCTCTGATCAGCCCTTTCAGCTGCTTGAAACGGAAAGGAGCCGGGGTTAGTTTGCCGAGCAGGAGAAGGGTCGATCGGATGGACACCGCCACGACGCATGGGAAAGCTAGGGTTTAGAGTTGCCGGATACGGGTGTCGTACGTCGACGGTTGGGTCGTGGGGATGGCAATCCCTAGTGGGGAAGCCACATGCGTGCGTACCTGCGTAAGCACAGCTGCTTTGCAACATGTGCAACGAGCAGAGAGAGAGAGGAAACTGAAATCGTCCCAACATGCATCTATGCAAGGTGTTCTAACAGAACGTGCATCTGCAAGGTGCTCCAACGGAACCAAATCCTCTATTGTAATGCTCACACATTAGCAGTGGCTCGATGATATGTAGATCTAAACTGATCTGTCAGCCACTGCTAATGTATAGTTATTACTGCACAAAATATGCATCCCGACATACAGGGGCGAAGACATGGTCGACATATAAATTACAAATAACTTTTAACATATTAAATTTATGATTATAAAAATTATATGATTAGATTTGTCTTACAAAATATTTTCATAAAAATATAAATATGTTATTTTTAATAAATATTTTTATAAGAAAAAAAGTTAAAATTATACTTTGTAGACCGTGTTGAGTATATGCTTTTCGTTGCAAATAATAGTCATTTATTCCTTTGGCAAGAAATAGTATCCCGAACGAACCCTTTTCCTTTCTTTTTCTAGCAGTAACGGATTACAACACGCATCCGCCTTCTCCTTCACGCACATTTTGCCGTGATTTCGCGCGATGTTCACATTGACCGGCGTTAAGGAAACACCGTCCCTTACAACACGTGTGTGGCAGTGGTACCCAGCCGTACGCGCGCCCTTGACTCTAGAATCGTCAGATCCTGTCTGCTTCGAGCACGACACCGAGCAGGTAACTGTGCAACTGCATATAATTGTTTGACACAAGAGGATGAAGCAAAACACAAGCTTTGGAAGATTCTTTCTGCGTTGATCCATGATACTCCCCTTCCATTCCTTAAATATTGTCGTTGATTTAAGATATCAATTTTGATCATTTGTTTTATTAAAAAAATTATAAATATACTTTATTTTATTATTAAAGTAATTAGAATCATAAGTTATAATTTTATATGTTTAAATAAATTTTTTAAATAAAACGAACGATCATAATTGATATTTAAAATCAACGACCATAATAATTTAAGAACGAAAGGATTAAATGATAAGGGGAGTATATAACAGTGACTGATCGATTGTGCAGGAAATACCATCGATAATCGCAGCCAGAAACTTTGACGAATTAATTAATCAGACAAAGCTCAAGGGAGGGAGGCCGTAGAAAATTGCGACGCGTGAAGAACAAGATAAGATGAGAAGGCAATCGACCCGCCGATCACGGCCGCCAGTTCCATGATCACCAACGATTACGTTAACGCACACGGCAGCAGCAGTAGGCTAGGCTAGGCTCGCGCTGTGCTCAGGTTGACTTGCAACTGTGGATCAAGTGGAAAAGTAAGAAAGAAAAGAGCGGCAGGGGAGAAATTGAAGGGAATATATGCTTAAATTCGAATTGACCTGTGTCCAACATGAACTAAATATGTTGCACCTTTTCCTTGGTCTTTCACTTTCTTTTGCTGCTTAGTTTGACTGTATTGTTTCAACGAAACGATGATGTTGGCCATTGTTGGGGTATCATATCATGGTAGATGCAGTATGCTTCAACATCATAGTCATGCTGTCAAGAGACGATAGACCGTCGCGTTCAGTGTTGACTGGCACATGATGATATATAATGATCCTTATCAAATTTTCTTCAAAACTTGGTTTCAAAAAAGAAAAATCGATTTCTAATTTTTTTTTAATTTAACCCAGTAACTTTTAGCGACAGATAATAAGCCGAGTCTTTTTAAAATAGACCAAGTGTTTTTGTTTCACCTCCTACGAGATTGTAAGAAAACACACTCTAATTATCATCGCTTACTAAAACTCACTAATTATTTTCTAAATTGAACAATGCAATAATTAATAACTATTGAAGAACTTTTATCTCCTAAAAAATAAAAGAACAATTTAAATCTCAAAATCCGTGTAAATGAACCATCCACATTCATTTAGATCTATTTTAAAATCTGCCTTTTAAAAAAAGTTGAAAACTCAATGTCAAAGCCCACCAAACGTAACCCAATGGGCCAGGCCCATTTCGTCCTTGCACTGGAATCGACGTGGCATAGCTGAGCTCAGCCAGCGGAGGATCCACCTGAGCATCTGAGCTCCACAGCCTCCACTCAGCACGGCTGCCTCCGCCGCCGGCGCCTTTTCCCACGGCTGGAGGAGTCCATCGCGCCGGCTAGCCGCGGCCCCGCGCGCCTCGGCCTCCTTCCACTGCCTCCCTGCTGGTATGAGCCTATTGTTGTTCTCTCTAGTCTAGGCATCCATGGGTTCTTGCCTTCTTGGTAAGCGCTCTAGCTAGGAATTCTTTCAAATTTTCCTCAAAACTCAGATGGTTCGCGAACGAAGCATTTCCGGGGTTGCAGTTTGTTCTTTCCTAGCAGATGACGGCACGTGGCTCTGGTAAGTCCTCGCTTCTCACAAGAGCGGAGGCAGAGGGGTGCATGGGGACAGCTGTCCCCCCATTTTTTTCATAAATTTTGATTATATATGCTCTTTATATTAATGTATAACTATGTACTTTAATAAATATAAGTAGTAGTAGCTTAAAAATACAAAAAAAAGTTAATATTTTTCTAGTCTCATTTTAAGTAGTAGAATAAGAGTCTAAACATCTCTTTTGCTCCATTGTTCATCTCTACCATCACTTTACTATTTGAGTTTGGTGAGTTTTCTTTGCATTGCTTGACTTTGATATACCATGTCACTTTATTTGTCTCCCATAATTGAAATCCTGCATCAGCCACTGGCTTCTCAGTCACTTTCTTTGGCGTTCTCCTATTATTTCAATGCTCTGTAGCTTGAGGGCCCGTTGCATTTGACAGTGTAGCCATTTTCATGTCCTGCATGTTGATAATGATCGCATATGACCTGGTTTCGTCGCTTCTGTGCTTTGGACTGTGACAGACAGCCCTTAAAAAAGATACGATTCCTGGACCACAGCATCTACGAAGCGATGATTAACAATACAACTCAAACATCATAAAATACGCTAGAAACTATTGCTTAAATTTATAAAATCAAAATTTTTAAAAGCGCGAAAGCGATAACCTAAGATCTCTTAAGAACTATGTATAAGATGCCATCAAGCCTATACAATATATTCTCTAGCAGCACACAAACAGTGGTGTGTCGAGCAGCACTCTCAACAGACATAGCCACCCTCAAGGACATTTCTGTCAGATGGTCCAGAGTAGGGAGAGAGAAACCACCTGCACATAAAACCACAGAGAGCCAAGCCTTGAGTATTCAAATGCTCAGCAAATCTTACCCGTCAATGTGGCCAACTACAGTCGACTCTAAAGATACTATGAGTCTGACTCATATGGAATAGTCATTTGCAAACCAACGCTAATATAGTGAGTCTTTATAGTCAAATTTTAGCGGTAAATTAAGTTCACAAAAGGTAAATTTTAATTTACGCTATAAAACTATATCAAACATGGTTGGCAAGCAATTACTATAAACTAAGCAAACAGTTCATATTATTATTATTATTATTATTATTATTATTATTATTATTATTATTATTATTATTATTACTACGACATGATACAGTGAACAAGCGGTACTCGTTACTGTGAGGGACAACGATTATAATCGATTTACATCAGCTGAAAAAATCTGAGGTACACGACACGTACGCGCTTCCCGAAAGTTGCATGTGGTAACCTCTCACAACAATACTATAGGACCAGTCCGATGCGCATGTCTCCCAAACACATAGTCCTCTATGCAATCATCATGCCGGGTGCATCCATGGTTAGCTACAAAGCTTTTCTCTACTCCCCGTCGAAAGAGAGGGAAGATTACGTCTAACCAATCGAGCTACATCGGTTTTCTCGGTCCCATGTCCTCAATATATATTCGGTACCTTCAAACTTGTTAAACAAGGCTACACTCAGAATCGGTAATTAACGACACGAACGAGGCTACCATCGCGAATGCCCAGCCTTCTCAAACTCACCTATACGCTATCCCCGCTCGGTCTCAAGTCAATTAATGTGTGGTAAACCTATATCTCGTAAGTGACTTTTTATTCACTCGACTTCTATATCTTGCGAGTGACTTTTCATTCACTCAACTTCTATAGCTCGCGAGTGACTATCCCTTCACTCGACTTCTATAACTCACGAGTGACTTTTCATTCACTCGACTTCTTCTACCGTGAGCTAAAACTTAGCCTAGCTCTACATCGAGATATCCGTACCAACAACACTCAAAATGGCTAATAAGGTACCCAACATGCAATTCTATGATTTCAAACAACTCCTAAAACCTAATGCACATTACATTAACGATACAATACATTGTGATAAAATAAAAACTTAAAAAGGTTAATGCACCGAGGTTTACCTAAGCTTTGCTCACAGTTAGCTTCTTTTACTAAAGGAACACCTCCAACCTCTCCTGTGATGGGTCAAGTCCTATATAATATGACATGCAGGGAATTGAGTTACGATAGTTTTTAATCTTCCAATGACGTCATATGCGATGATATTTTTTATTTTCAAAGGACACAATTTAGTTATAAAACATCTTTGAAATTGTTTTCAAAAATATAAAATATAATTTGAGTTTGCATAAAATCAAAAAGATTCTAAACTAATTTTTGAGGAATTTTCAGTATTTATTGAAACCAAAAGATTTGTAATGAATTAAAAATTATTTAAACACATTAAAATGCTTATAAAATTACTTTTGGTGAAAATAAATATAAGTCTTTTATAAAACAGAAAGTTTAATTAAAGAAACAGAAAAGTAAACTTTTAAGATTTTATCATGCCAAAGAATAATTATAATGCATTAATGAATGGTTATATGATCTGAATTAATTAAATTAACTTTATGCATAAAATGAAAATTTGTTAGCTTCAGAATATAGTTCTAGTTGAGAGGATACTAACAAAATTTATTTCATAATTTTCCTAAGTTAGAATGAGGTTTCTACAAATTTTACAAACTTAAACCAATTTCTGATCATATAGATAAATCATTTCGTAATATAAAATAAAATCCCAGTCTAATTGGGCCTGGCCACCTAATGGGCCGCAAAGGACCTGGCCCATTTGGGCGGCCACACACGGGGCTCCGAGGATGAGCCGCACGGGATCCGATCTGTCACAGAAGATCCACGCACAGAGGCTCTGCTCCTAGGTGGCAGCGGCCATGGTCGTGGTAACCGACCGACTGCGGTGCTCGTCGGCGCACTGGCCCAGTTGCTCAAGCACAAGGACGAGCATACTGGTACGATCAGGGTTTATGATTTCGTTCAAACCGCTAAAACCGATCTTTACTAGTTTAACAAAAACCGGCGAAAAACCGCTTCAAATCGAAAATTCAAAAGTTGAACGAACTGTTACAGTAAACCGACCGGTTTTCTGGGTTTATCGGGCAGTTTTCCTTGTTTATCGACACCGACCAGTTTTTCCGGTTTATCGGCCAGTTTTCCCTGTTTATCGACCGGTTTCACCGGTTTTTACGGTTTCAGATTTCATAATTTGAAACCCACCAGCTTCACGAGTAAACCGACCAGTTTTACCGGTTTATCGGCCGGTTTTACCGGTTTTTGATATTCTGATTTTTTTTTTCAAATTTTCAAAAAAAAATTAAATTTTTAAAACGAAAACCGGTCGTCCGATGTACTGGATAGGTTTCACCGAAAACTATGAAAACCGACCGGTTTTGTAAACCTTGGACACAATGCGCTCGACATGGGGAGTAAGAAGGGACGGTCGACGGGGCAACGAGCTCACCGGAGATACGCCGTTGGTGAGCGGCGGCGCACGGAAGGGGTTCAGCGTGGTCGCGAGCTCTAAAGGTTCGACAAGATGCTACGAAACTTGACTCTGAAGGTTCACAGGTGCGCGTAAATAGGCTACACGGGTGCTGAAGTCGAGGAAGGAGGCCGGAAGTGGGTCGTCGGCGGCGAGGTCGCAGGGTCCGACGACTGTGGCGAGGAAAGTTCCCAAATTCTTGCTCAAAAGATCACAAAACGGTCGAAGAGCTTGCTTAAGAGGTGCGCCCAGGTACTTGGAAGCTAGAACCGAAAAGGGAACCGAGGAAAACTGACCAGGGCTGCCGGATTTTGAAGGAATCCGACATGGCCGACAATAGCGCGATTTTGGAGAAAAATAGAATCCAGCCAACTCGAAGATACAGGTGCCGAGCGGAGGTGGTGGTGAGCGGGAGAGGGTGGTGGCGCTGCTGCTCGACGGAGGAAGAGGGCTGGGGCTCGGCCGAGTGGGGCGTTTGACGGTGGTGGTCGGCAGTGACGAGAATGAGAGAGGGAGGAGGAGGCTCGGCCAGGAGAGAGAGAGGGTACTGCTCGGCGCATTCAATCGGAAGAGACACGTTGAAGGGGCGCGCGGAGTGCATGTACGCGGAGCTCCGCAGGAGCACGGCACACGTACGGGTAGCCGTGGCAGTGTCCGGTAAGAAGAAGGAAGAAAGAGGAGCAGTGCGGCTGACAGGTGGGTCCAACGAGGATTTTCAATTTTCTGGTTTTTGCTGATTTTCTGCGCTGCTCACTGTTTTTAATCCAAAAGCATGAATTCCTGGGCTCTAAAAATTTTGAAACTTTGCAGGCTGTTAGAACTTTTCAAAAGGAACAAGTTTTATTTTGGGAACAAGTTCAAGTTCGAAATAAATAAAATGTTATTAAGTTTTGAATACAGGTCATCTTTTAGAGTAAAATAATTTATTTGGGACCTTTAAACCTCAAATGCAATTTTTAAAAAAACTTCTAAAATTCAAGTTGTTGTAAGAATGTTCAAGAGAAATTGTTTTTCACAACATTTCATTGAAAAAGTTTGAACGTGCAATTTTGAAATTTGAATTTTTATTTGAAACGTGAATTTACTGAAAAAGGTTTTACATGAATGAGCTCGGATCCTGTGATTTTGAATTTGAAAAAAATGTTTCTTTTTTATTCAAAAACACGAAATGTTACATGGGCACACGCATGTGCCGTATTTTCCAACATCATGGGATTGCTGCACTGCTCCTGGAACTGTGGAAAGGCAGTGTTATCGCTCCATGTCCTGCAACGTTTTCTGACCAAAATTTCCACATGGATGTCGTGTACTTCGAATGACCGTAGTTCAACCTGCCACCGCCTGTAGACTGCTTCCATAGAAAAGGACTTTCATGCAGTTAGTGGTGAACTGACAGGGACAGATCTAGAATTTGGTATACTTAAGAATGGCTGTTTTCTCTGAATGTCAAGCAAATTGACAAACTGGACTGCAACCAACTGATGGCGCACCACCTATGATCACGGTATCGATTTGCTTGTCAAAGAAGTTTGAAGAACACCGCACAAGAGCAAGGTTCCAAAATTTGCTAGCTGTGCAGCCACAAATTTTCTCGGCTTCCTTTGTTGCTAAGTGTTGGCCGTCGTCCAGTATAACCTGTGTTGAAATTTTCAAACAGATGGATTCAATGCACTAGCTGTTTCAGTTAGTCTCTATCTGGAAATATAGCTGAAGAGTTGCGTAATTAATGCAGCATTTTAAGATTCAGTGTAAGAGTATAGGCAACTACTGAGAGGGATTGATGGTAACAGTTTTAACATGGGTAACTTCAGAGTGGTGACTCATGACGTAGAAAGTCATGCAATTAGAAAATATGATGATCTTGACTGCCAAGATCTTGCCAAAGTTGCCATCATGTCTTGTTAGTTACTCCATCTGGTTTTAAATTATTAACGCCGTTGACTTCTAACTTTAACTTTGATGATTCGTGTTATTGAAAAAAAAATTCAAATGTGTAAAATTTTATTATTATTTAATTTATTATAGTGAAATTTAAATCACGACTAATAATTTTACACATTAGAACAAATTTTTTGAATAAAACGAATGGTTAAAGTTGATGATAAAAATCAACGATGTCAATAATTTAAAACCGAAATGAGTAAAAAGTAGCTATAACTGTTCATAGTCTCATGGCTTATATATACGAAACATTTATGGTCACCAATACCTGCAGCACAATACTACTAGCAGTTAACAACTTCTTGATGACCATGCTAAATATTGTAAGTACATAATTGATCTGAAACAGCTAGTTTCAGATAGAACAATTGCCTAGAACCTACATTTCTACTGACAGCGTAGCTGCAACCTGTAACTCTGTGTCCTCGTTTTCCACAAAAATTTGCGACAAAATTAATTATGCATAAAACAAAGCGGGCACGTAAAATATTTAAGAACCCTATACTGTTTTGTTTACTTGTTTGCAAATTATACATGTCAAACTGTAACAAACTAAGATTTTTGCAGTTCCCAGGAGGAATGCCCTGTCCACGATGCTAGATCTACTTCGACAGTTCTAGTTCTCGGACTGCAGATCACCTTAGCTAAGACTGATGGTACATTCAGGGAGTACATCGATACATTCGATGGTTACTCTTTCTTGTAAAGCATGGAGGCCGCCTGGAAGCACAGAAAGTCGAAAAAAAATAATCAAGCACGTAAGATTAGGGAGACCGAGGGGAAAGAAAACTGAAAGATAAAAGAAAATCATTTTTTTTCTCCTCAGCGGTGGCACCATAGGAGGAGAATGGAAATCTCAATTCAATTTTACAGAAAAAACATATATAAAATAGAAAAATTTCCTCCGTTCGAAAGGAGGCAGCATGACGCAACAAATCATCACCTAAAATTCCATCTTCACAAGTCATAGGGATCTGAATCGCACATCTTCACGTTTTCTCCTTGTCATTTTCACACAGCTTCGATGCCGCGGGCAGGCAAATCATTTACCGCAGGCAATCACAATCTGTTGTGAATGAAACCACCTCACATCTCTCTCTCTCTCTCTCTCTCTCTCTCAGGTCGATCGACCTGAAACGCAGTTCGCCGCGGATGCAAAGCCGAACGGCATGAACAGATCGAAAACCTGCTGGCTTCCAATGCACTCGTCACCCTCGTGACGCGCCTACCTCGTTCCCCGGGCTGCGCCGAAGAGCTGGCCCCCGGCTCCGGCTTCACCACGAGCCACGCCTCAACATCTCTGACCTCACCTCATCCCATCTCATTTTCATTGCGCCGTGGACATCGATCCATCTCCTGGGCAACCGATCAGAACAGGAGCACACTGCTTAGAGTTAGTTCGATGCCATGACAAACGCAGGCTTGGATTAGTTCCAGTGCAAAACAAACCCTCGAGATCACTGGACGAGGTGTATAAATACCTCGCCCTGTGTCCACCGTTTCTTCACGGCCCTTGTGCAAATTAAAGAACCCGGTCAACACTCAGACACAGAGCCACACTACACATGTTGTCCACTGAGCGATATATGTCGGTGAGGTATCGGAGAGAACCAAACCATCCACCCCCTCCTGAACAAGCTTGTGGCTTCCTCTCCGCACCCGGAAATATCGATCTTCAGCTTCTCTACCTCCAATACATTGCAAGAAATCGATACTTGTGTACGTGGGCAAGAAGTTTACAAGGGGCAGCACAAGTTCCATGTGTAACAGAACGCTAACAGCATGAGCAAGTCTAACAGACAAACGCATTCCTCATGATTTGCATCACATTGTTATGATAAATCTGTTTGGACTTCTAAGACCAACTGGATATAAATATACAACTTTTCTTGCGTTTGATGGCGTCGGCAACTTGTATTGCAGTTTTAGCCACTAGCAGTAAGTAGGATACAGATGTTTCAGACTATCCCTCTGGGATCGATTGCGTGAAAGTGTGTTGAGATAGTGGAGTGAACCAAACATACAACAGGGAGTCCCATGACAATCAGTTCTAGTGTTTATAGTGAAAGCACTGTCTCTGTTCCCCGTATTCTTCAGTGTGCGAGGCTTTCTCTCTGTTGGAGTTGGATCAGTGACTCTGCTGCAAGAACTAGCACGAAAGAGTATCCACGACAACTGGACTTGGAGTATGTCGTTGAGTAATTTAAAATTGGTCACCACAAATTCAGTAAATTTTGGCCCTCTTCCCATGATCCTCACCCATCGGCGCTGTAGAAAAGTTTCTGGTTCCAATGGGCATATAAACTTGAATCTTCTACTGCAGTTTTCCAATGGTGTCCTATATCTACCTCCCTAGACATACTTTAATTTTTAGGACTCATTCAGATTACAGACATGCATGTGGATACGGTACTGGAGCGAACCAGATACAGGATGGGAGCTCTCATCACATTCAGCTTGTGGTTTCCTCTGAGCAAGAACGTCAGAAATCTCTGAATGAGTTATCTGAGCTGTGTTGAGATAGCTTCTGGGTAAGAAGGAATGATGGCACAATTGGAGCTGAGTCTGTAGTTTTCTTCTGCTATCTTGCGATGTAGGACTAGCAGTAACCATGTGTAGTGCTGCACAATGTCTAAGTATGAATATTGGCACTCCTTGTCAAGAAAAAAAAGTCCGAGTATTCTCAAAATAATCCACACAGCATGTTGTGATCACGGAAAGAGCCTAGTTTCACCTTAGATAAAAGCGAAGATCCAGACAAGATCAGATTAGATGACATGTGGTGATCGTGGAAAAGCGAGGGCCTGTGCCCTGACAGGCCATCAGCCGCCCTGTTCCATCTCGGCTTTGGCTCCACGTCAGTCCTGTCAAAATAATCCACACGACACGCTCTGTCAGGTTAGGATGGGACTCGTCTGGACTTTGTGACTCTATCATGTTTTTTCTTTGGGCAATTTTGATCCGGCTTTTCTCTGCTATCTTTTTTTTTTCCCTATTATGCTGAAGACTACTACAGCATTGTTCAGAAACATTATCGTTAACACTAAGAGCCAATAAACCGTAGTACTGAATGGCAATTTCTTCCAACGACGTTTCTATGATTTTTGGACTTGTAGTCAGCAAAAGGGCCTATATTAAAGTGAAGGGACAAGTATCCTAGGAGAATATTATCACTTTACTCGCTTTCAGAAAAGGATTGCCCTGATCTCGGAGCTTTTTGTCATGTCAAGTGGTACTGAAAATCATTCAGGTCTCTGTATCTGCTGCTACACTCCCGGTCGCTGCCGAAAGCTAGTAGCTCGAAATTACCAGGCTTTAGGTGCTACTGAAACGAAGAGGATATCAGTGTGCTTCTCGTGTCAAAGCATCGCGTCGCGTCGTCGCTAACCGGCCGTGTTTGCCCCTGTTCAGGGTCCCGTTAGCTAGCTCAGCAACTGGACGGACGGACGGAGATGAGCTACTGTCCACTGACAGAGGATGAGCTTCAATAATGCGCGACAAGGTTCTCCCCGAACTTCTGAAGCGTCAGTTCTATTAGAACTTCTGAAGCGTCAGTGCCTGAATTGTCTAGTATCTATTCAGTATTACTGTCCACGATTTCTGAAGGAAACGAAACGCATTGCCTGAGCCATTGTCCACTGACAGAGGAGGAGCTTCAATAATGCTCGACAAGGTTGTCTCTGAACTTCTGAAGCGTCAGTTCTAATTCTGAAGCGTCAATGACTGAATTGTCTATCTGTTCAGTATTATTGCCCACGATTTCTGAAGGAAACGGAGCACGTTTCCTGAACCTTGAGCCAGGATCACGTGCCATTGCCAGTTCTGGAAACCCAGCAAATTGCACGACACTCTACTGCTCGCTCCATTCACTGCCATTACAAGAACTCGGCAAAATTCATAGAGTGACGTTGAACCCAGCCATGGTTTGTCAAATGATTCGGGAGTTTTGTTGAAACCTGCCACGGATTACATTAGCACGCTGGTACGCTATGCAGAGTGCAGAGTTCATTTCTTCTTGTGTACCCGGCCTGCTTGATGTGCATGACGGGTAACCAAGTCCGTTGGAAGAACTGTAAACTTCACGTCAGATGGTATCGTTCCAGATAAGAAAGGTCTGTTTACTCCGCAATCACAAGATTCATTAATAAACAGATCCTTGTGTCAAATGCCTGCAGTATGGGTGTTGATGGATTGGTTGGTAAATAGAGTCCTAAAGATGGCACAACTTTAGAAAGATGCTTCAGTTCTTGTATACTGCCTTATACAAGAACTAACAAGTACGTAACTCCTTTTACTCTAGCAGTGCTGAACAGCAGGCACACTACTACAGCTGCATAGCTGCATCACGTTTCTGAATTATTCAAAACCTCGAGCACAAAGGATGACACACTGAGTTAGAGACTGCAGACCTTCGCTTTAGATATTGCAATCCTGGGCCTGCCCCATTGCTTTCAAAGGAAAATATCCTGCAAAGTTGACAGTGTTTGTGTCATGATTTATCCTGTAAAAAACCATACGCTGCAATAGCTTTAGCCTCCTTTGGAACGCAGGAATTTCACAGGAATCAGTTTAATTTCACAGAAAAAATACAGGATCCAGAATTTTTCTCTCAATCCAAAAGGAGGCCTTAACTTGTCGGCTAACCTAAATGGATGAGCGGCACAGTCAGTATTCAGATCATGCTTCACTGGTTGAATCTGAAGTCCTATACTGATAAACAAAATAGTGATGACACTTCAAACTTTCTGTCGCCTTAAAATATGATGGCTTGTTCATAGGATTGGAGAGAAGGCACAGGTGATCTCATGGGTTCCATTGATTAAGTTGTTATTAATAGGCATTAAATTTTCCATAAACTTAAACATTTCTTGCAGTGATCGCCACAACTGTCGCGCTGTCGATTCAGGGGACAATGGCTGCATGTAGCGCTAGCACGCAGCCACAGTGGCGTACCTAGGATTTTACGAAAGTTACGCTGAAAATTTTTTTTTGCAGCTGTACAAACGAGGACAATAGCAAATATAATAGCAGTGTCAGTCACTAAAGACTAGAGTAGAAGAAAAACTGAGCAAGCTATAGAACACTTGTTCTTTCCATCCGAAATTACCGAAAAACCACCTATGCTATCAAACTTTAGTCTAGTTTACTAGGTTTAAAAAATATAAGGTCTAAAATTCTAACTCGTAAATACATCATAAGCTTAGACTCATAAAAGAGAGAGAAATATTCCAAAAAACACAAAATATTCTATCACTACAGACAAAAGTTCTATCTTTTTATCAATTATTTCGTCATTCAAAATTAAATGTTTCATGTATTTCGTTTGAAGATTTTAACAGAACTAAGTGTATTTGATGTCAAAAATCATGAGGGAGCAACAACATCTGAATGAAAAAAAATATTAGGTAAAACGGCTAATAGATACTTAAACCGAGTACATAAATATTAATTTAGATACTTATGTGAAAAATAACAGTCTAACATAGACCTATATCAATATTTAAAATTTAATTATTGTCATATCTATCAAATCTGGTACACATATATAACAATATTTTGAGATTATCTATTTATATTTACTATTTAGATATTAATTAAAATTAAAACTTTAACTGACACATAGATTAAGACTAATTTGAGCTAAAAATTTTAAATATGCCGCGGCATACCTGACCCACCCTCTGGGTACGCCAGTGCGCAGCCAGTAGATGCGCTTTGTTTGCATACTATACCAGTATGTGCTGCGATCGAACTGCATGAGTTAGGTAAATAAAACTATATGCATGCTTTACATCGATTCAAATTGTTCCATCCTTCGCTGCAACTTGCTCTTTTTTGTATTTGTTGAAGCTTCTTTCACTTTCTTAGGACACACTGTGTGTTAATCCATGAAAAAAATAGTGGGCTAAGCCATTTAATCCATGGTAGCTCAAAAAGCTAATAGCGGAAGCTACAGCGGAATATAGCGGGCTATAACGGTTAATTTGTACTACGAAGACAAATAGGACTGTCAAAAATTAGCTATAGCCGGCTATTTGTTTCCTGGGTGTTAATAAAGCAGGGTGCAGAACATAATTAATTTGTTTTTAAAGATTTCATATTACGCTTAACAGATTCTCATTTTTAGTAGACAGTGAGCATCGATGAAAGGAACACCTGTTCTTGTGGCCGTTGCTGACGGAAGGTCCACTAGAAAGGTTAGCTCAGTTAGTAACATTTTTCTTCAAAAACCAGATCACAAACCAGGAGCCACCGAGGAAGATATTTTTGTTTCTATTGTCTCGACAAGAACAGGAATGGTGCGGTTCATCTGAACCTCCTAATTGGTTTTCGTTTGTGCTCAAAATCAAAGATATTTGGCAAGTATGCTGGCATGTTCTTGTTTACTAAAAGCTCAGCAGTTACTTCAGCCCGCGGTCTTATCTGACCGAAAGGATGAAAAGATCAGCCTAAAAGTACTATAAATCTTCACTTTGTGGAATGATGATGAATGGGATATCCTAGATGCCTTTTTCATCATGTCCTTGTAGTTCATACAAAATTGAAACAATACGTCAGTCTCGGACAATTTTTTTCTAGCATACGATGATGCAAATTAAGGAGGCCACTAGACTAATGACCAAACAGGTTATGCTTTACAACTTCAAAATTAAGGTCATCTAATCTTCTAACCAACAAACGTATGATCACGACATAATAATGCTGGTGGCGCTATGGGGGGGATTGAAGCTCGTCTTGTTCAAAATTATGTACTGGATTGCATTAACTTTTTACCATATTATTGTAGATAAATTATTTTGGAAAATTTTCAGAAATAACACATTTTGGCTATTGAAGTATAAGTGAATTGTTTATTTTTTCTCATCAACTTAAGTTTTTGAGGTCAACTGATCGATGCATGCAATATTAATAGGCTGGCTGCGTATGTGAAATATCTGCACATTGAACGTTTTCATGATATGTCACGGCTCACATGTGCACCTTGACGAGGGAAGCTTAAAATGGAAACATAATGGACTAATATCCAAATGGTGAAACAAGTTTCCATCAGACGAATCTGTAATCTGGCCCTTTTCAGATAAGCATGGCATTTAGATAAGAAGCGTCTGGTCAAAGTGGAATGCGTGGCAGCATAAGGTACGGTGAGGAACTTCGTACGAGCAGGTGACATAAGAATAGAAGCGTATATCTAACTAGGCCTAGCATTTCTGTCAATAGGCATCTCAATTTTCAGTAGAATGACATTGAGACAAACCTAACTAAACCCAAGACATGAAGAGAGCATATTTCATAGAGTACAGAAAATGAGGTAGGAAATTAACAAAAAAAAAATTTAAGAAGCAACGTACGGGTCTATTGGTTGTGAGCCTGCCATGTCGATGATTCTAGAGAGAGGAGAGAGAGAGCAGCACGCTGTTTTTCTCAAGGTTTGTTTTTGAGCTTTTTTAAAGTCTAAAAAGTTATGGCTAGTATTGTCTCAAAACTACTACCCAATATTTTAGTGGTAGTTTCAATAAATTGAAGTATTAATTAACAAATTTGTTTGAGAATTGAAGTACTCTCAACTCTACGAATGGACGATGAACAAAATGTTCACTAGATTAATAATATTAGGGATTAAGTCAATTGCTTACACGACTTTATGAAAAAGGACCTAATTATAATACCACCACTATATTTTTTTTCTTATATTATCCTTAACCACACAAGATATTGGTTAGTACTGGTGAGTAGAAGAGAATTAATAGGTCTACACTGTTGGACCAGAATATTCACTAGTACAGGTTTGAGAAAATATTATTGGCTATCTTCTTTCCTTACTTTTTTTTAGGGCATTGTACTCCATATCTTAAATGGCTTTTGCAACGAGCATACATTTTGGCGTATACTTACATGCTAGTGCAACGAACAAAATAATAGACAACTTGAAAAGTATACTTCCTCCGTTCTAAAATATAAGCATTTTTAGATTTAGTCAAAGTTATACTTTTTCACTTTGACCACTAATAATATATGTCATATTTTAAAATAGACTCAAATGAATATAGACCGTTCATTTACACTAAATTATTCTTTTACCTCCTCGGAGGTAAAATTTTTTAATAGTTATTAATTGCTGAATAATTCAATTTGAAAAGTTATTAATGAATTTTGGCAGCTGACGGTAATCAGTGGCATGTTTTCTTATATAAATCAGTGGGTTGAGATCAAATTCATGTCTTACCTTCTAGGAGGTGAAATAACATCACTTGGTCCATTTTAAAAAGACTCATATATAATTAATAATATTTTATCATATAAAAATTACAGTTTTTAATTCATTATTAAATATACTTTTATAAAAATTATATTTTTATATTAAAAATTATGTAATTTTATAGATATTATTGGTAGAAATTAAAATATTTTTACTTTATCTAAACCTAAAAATACTTATATTTTGAAAAAAAAATAGTACAAGTAAAAGCGAACCCCATCAAAGACGCTATCACACGTGCATGAGATCAAACCAACCAAACGGTGTTAAAGTGCGCTACTTCTTTTAAATAAAAGAAGAAAGGCTTTTGGACCTAACAAACATATTCTCGAAGTGCTGCTATGAAACTTTTACAAAATTTATCATATCTGCTTTTATAAAATATCAAGTTTGAACATTCTACTTACAGTGGCTCATGTATCCCCTAAATGGGTTCGATTTGTTCAGTCGGCAAGAAATAATAGCCATCGAAGATACATTCGACAACTATGCACCATCAACGTCGACCTCACCAGAAAGAAAGACTAGCGCATTTGAAAATTTTAATAAAAAAGGGTGGACCCTTGGAACTTTTGTGTTTTTAATTTTTCTGAGACGTTTTTATTACTATTCCATGAAACATTTTAAGCTGCTAGGAAAGCAAGCATCTTTGCACAAAACCAAACATGGCAATTTTCTTGAGTTAGCTCACACTTACCAGCAGTAGCACTTGTAACACACACCCATCCCATGACGTGACCCAGACAATCGTGTACCAAGATAAGGTAAGTGCTAAGTAGAGTAATTTGGTTCCCCAAAAAAAAAAAGTAGAGTACATCTTGCGGATAGAAACCCTTCAAAGATAACAGTAGAAACAAAGTTTCATTTAACTCAAGAAGACAAGAAACATGCTTAAACAAACATTCAGCAAACTCCAAACAGAAGCAGCAGTAAGATCTGGACAGATTTATTATTTAACTTCTGCCAAGTCAATCGTTTCCACGTTGAGACTAGGGTTTACAAAAACCGGTTGATTTTCACGGTTTTCAGTGAAATCGGTTCGGCTAAATTTTTAAAAATTTGAAAATCCAAAAAACAGTAGAACCGAGCGGTAAATCAAAAAAATCAGTGAAAAACCGCTCAACCCGATTTGGTTTCATATTAAATATAGTAAATTGGAAAAAACCGGTTGGTTTTCGCACAAAAAATTGATTTTTGCATTTGTCTGATTTTTATGTTTTACTATAGCGGTTTTATGGTTTTGCGAAAACCGACCAAATCGATGCCGGTTGGTTTTCCAGAGCCAAACGGTTTCTAAAACCTGGCTGGGCCAAAGGTGAGGTCAACTCTTGTCATCCTCCCAGCTGAAGCGAGCCTGAAGCAAACTTCAGTTTCTGGGGTTCCTGAAAACCTGATTTCATTATGGAAGATTCCACATGTACAGACATGAACAGGCAGTATGCTTGTTTCAAGGAGCTCCTCTGCATCATGCACATTATCATATCAGTAATCTTTTTTAATTTAAAAAAATGTTGCATGTGCACATACTGATGACTGACTAGCTGTGATCTGTGGCTGATCAAGCTGCAGATGTTGGGTTCAGAATCTTACTGCTACACTAGCTCCCCACTTGTTTGGTTTGTGTCTGGATGCGGGGGCCATGTGGTCAAATTCAAAAGCATTTTTTTGTTTTTGTTTTTGCATTAAGTAAATTTATTTACAGTCTACGCACTTGCATGGTTTGACTGCAAGCAGTTGTGCTTCAGAATGTTGGTGAGAATAAATTGCCGCTCGGTCGAACCTGCAGGTGTCAGTCGCCGGATCTGCAATTAATCTCACATGCACCATCTAAGAAACATGGAGAAGCAGCTTACTATTTGGGCAAACGAGTACAAAATAAAATGAGATACAATTTTCTTAAATTTAAAATTGCATAACAGTTTTCAAAAAAAAAATTAGAACAGTTACAGTTTTCAAATTGATTAGCAGTTCCTGGAAGGCCCCGTAGTTTGGGCAAGAAGCAAAACGTTTCTGGCACTGCAAGAAAGACCGGCAGGCGCATACAACAGTAATGCACACCGTTTGCAGTGGTGTTGATGCTGGATGAGGATCCTCTGAATTTGTAAATTGTGCATTAACAGTCACTGATGTGTAGATCCGATCCCATATATCAGTGACTTGAAAACTAATTCAGAGGATTCAAATCTGTTGATGCTTGTCTTACGCAATTGATACATGAGTACTCTATGGCTTCTGTATACACAATTTTTCGTCCTTATTTGTTGTGAAGAGCACATGAACATCTTTTAAAGTTGGTGCCTTTACACCTTGTTTCAGTGAAGAAAAAGCGTCCCTGAAAACCTGTAATATGCATAAAAGCAGAATTTTTTTTTTTGTTCATGGGATATCTCAAAGATACGTTGGAGAAAGCACATGAAGAGTTTACTAAACAACTGAACAGAGAAGGAAACTGGCTGGGGTCCTTCCCAACTTCCCCTCCCTGGACAACGGACAGCTCGTGCTGGACTGGCACTGTCCACACAACGAAACAAACAACTAGTAAAAGAAAGGGAAAAATACGTTTCCCTCTTTTTTTCTCTCTCTCTGCTGTTTTGTCACTGGCAATACACTGGAAATTAAATATAAAAAATCTACCAACTTATATACTATTTTTACTAAACTTATTGGCATATCAGTTACACACAGCTCACATCTGGAAGAGTTATTGGCCACAGTTCATAAGTAACAGCATCACACTCATATCAGCCATTTTGTCACCCCATAAAGCCCGTCTGGAACTCAATAATTTTACATAAATCTATTTAAACTTTTTTTAAAAAAAAAGATAAAATCGGGAATTACCACATTCTAAACAGGGTCTGAAACTCTGCCGATCTCTTGCGTTCTTGCTTTCCTGATAACTTCTCGAGCAATGAATTTTTTAATTAAAAATTATATTACTTGGAACTTTTAATTCTTGGACTGAAAAGTGACGCTTTCTCCGCTCAGCTGCCTATATATCAGGCTTCTTCCATCCCAGTCCATTGCTCTTCAGCTCCTCCTGAACCTTGCCTCCAGCTCTTCAAGCTCCGCCTGATCCTTGCCATCCCGCTCCTCCCCGCGCTCTATGTTCTCTGTGCTCCTCTTCCCTTTATAGCCCCGGCTCTCGTCTTCCTCCATGGATCCGCGCTAAATGCATTGCGAGGTTGCAAATTCGTAGCGTTTCTTCCTGTTCCACCTGCCGCAAGATGCAAGCAGACTCTCGCTTGACAGCCGGTGGCCGTTCAGAATACACCCTCAGATCGATCTTCGTGTCTGAAAAAAGCGGAGCCCCCGTTTGGTCCGAGCAATGGAGGAGAGCTTCGTGCCCCTGCGGGGCATCAAGAACGACCTCCATGGGAGGCTCGCCTGCTACAAGCAGGACTGGACCGGAGGGTTCCGTGCCGGTATCAGGTGCGAACGAACAAACCCAATCTTTTGTTTGTTGTCTCCGCATTGCGGTGTTTAGGATTAGCATTGTTGTACCGTCATGGCCTCAAGATCTCGGAACTTGCTGTGGTGAACTGGGGATGTTGATGGTCTTTTGGTTACTCTGAAGCTGTGTTCTTGCGTGGCCCAAGATCTTGAAAGGGGTGTTTTTTTGCTGTGTTTCAGGATTCTGGCGCCTACAACTTACATATTCTTCGCGTCCGCGATACCTGTGATATCTTTCGGAGAGCAATTGGAGAGGAGCACTGGTAACGCGGGATATTTTTTTTTTTCTTTGTATCTGTTTCAGTAATAAGTGGAGTGAGGAGGGAAGCTTTATTTATTTAGGGGCCAAATTTCTTGTGTGCAGATGGAGTTCTCACAGCAGTGCAGACGTTGGCATCCACAGCTCTATGTGGTATAATCCACTCCATTCTGGGAGGACAGCCTCTGCTGATCCTGGGTGTCGCCGAGCCAACAGTGCTCATGTACACTTTCATGTTCAACTTTGCCAAGGAGCGGCCCGACCTCGGCCGAACTCTGTTCCTAGCTTGGAGTGGTTGGTAGGTCATTCTTGTCATGGTGGTGTTACTGAATGTTGTTTCCTATCGGTACAGTATTTCATTTTGTTTCTATGTTGTGTGCAGGGTTTGTGTATGGACTGCAGTCCTGCTGTTCTTCCTTGCAATACTTGGTGCGTGCTCGTTCATCAACCGGTTCACCCGTATCGCTGGTGAGCTGTTTGGGCTTCTGATTGCCATGCTATTCATGCAGCAAGCTATCAAGGTTGGTGTAAACTGCAATCCC
Organism: Zoysia matrella; assembly: GCA_001602295.1. NCBI lineage: Eukaryota > Viridiplantae > Streptophyta > Magnoliopsida > Poales > Poaceae > Zoysia > Zoysia matrella. Next base: position 37,554 of record BCLG01000217.1, read on the forward strand.
TTTGGTGCCGTTTCTGCTTTCATGTTTTTTAAGGCAAGATGTTGGTAGTATTTTTGGTTCTTTATTTGGGTATTCAATGAACTTTGTGCCAAACACCAGTCAATGGACAAAGAAGTAGGTTGGTCCATAGCATGTGCAGAAGCTTAAAAGCACATGCAAGGCAGTGGAGATGTCTCCTGCTTCCAGTTGTCAATTTTTGAGCTGATTGTTCATTGCTACTACTGAATTTTCCTCCGTTTTGAAAAGAGTAAAAGCGCACAAAGTAGAGTGCCTGTTTGCAAACATCAGTTTCAGGAATTCGTAGTGTCAAAGTAATGTGCAAGTTGGATTCACTGTAGCTCACCATAAACCTGTTTTGGATGTAGGGACTTGTCGATGAGTTCCGCATTCCTGATAGGGAAGATCGAAGGGCACTTGAATTTGTTCCGTCATGGCGGTTCGCCAATGGAATGTTTGCAATTGTCTTGTCATTTGGCCTTTTACTGACTGCCCTGCGGAGCAGGAAGGCTCGGTCATGGCGCTATGGCGCAGGTATGCATCAGAAGCTGCAACTGGTCCTGTAGATGCTAATATGCTATGAGAAGTCTGCACCTCTTCAACTCTGACAATTAAGCACTTTATTTGAATTTTGGACCACTCCTTGATATACTTCATCTTCTTAAAACCAGGATGGCTTCGTGGCTTCATCGCTGACTATGGTGTTCCACTGATGGTGCTGGTATGGACAGGAGTTTCTTACATTCCATATGGAAGTGTCCCAAAAGGAATTCCACGACGCCTTTTTAGCCCTAATCCGTGGTCTCCTGGTGCATATGACAATTGGACAGTCATCAAGGTACTGAGCATTCATCAAACATTCTGAAATTATTTAGGTTTTTTATGTGAAAAAAATTGCTTATCAACTATTTCTCCAATATTGACGAATGGGCAGGATATGGCAAATGTTCCGCTCCTCTACATCATTGGTGCCTTCATTCCGGCTACAATGATTTCTGTTCTGTACTATTTTGATCATAGTGTTGCATCCCAGCTTGCCCAGCAGAAAGAGTTCAATTTGAGGAAACCTCCATCTTTCCACTATGATTTACTTCTGTTAGGCTTCCTGGTATGCTCATATGACCAAATTTCCAGTTAATAAATTTGTCTTTTGTTATATTTTTCTTATCCAGTGCCGTGTTTTGAACAACAGACCTTACTCTGTGGCCTTATTGGTATTCCTCCATCAAATGGTGTGATTCCACAATCACCAATGCATACAAAGAGTTTGGCTACCCTCAAGCATCAGGTAAGTTTTGAAAGTTTTATAGAATTTCCTCAAGTACCAACTTAATATTTGATTTCTCATTTACATGAAAAACATTTCCTTGCAGCTACTGCGGACCCGACTAGTAGCCACGGCACGAAAGAGTATGAGCCAGAATGCAAGCTTGAGCCAACTGTATGGCAGCATGCAGGATGCTTATCGGCAGATGCAGACACCACTGATTTTTCAGCAACAGTCCCTCAGAGTATGTCTAAAACCTAACAAGTACAAAACTAGTAGCACATTGTTCTTTGTTAAGAGATTGCATTTATCATACTGACACTTCTCCTAACTTTTTGAACAAAATGTAGGGCTTAAATGAGCTTAAGGACTCAACAGTTCAGATAGCTTCAAGTATGGGTAACATTGATGCGCCAGTTGATGAGACAGTGTTTGACATAGAGAAAGAAATAGATGATCTGCTGCCCATTGAGGTCAAGGAGCAGCGATTGAGTAACTTGCTGCAGGCTGCCATGGTAGGGGCTTGTGTCGCTGCTATGCCACTCCTTAAGAAGATCCCCACATCTGTTCTCTGGGGCTATTTTGCTTTCATGGCTATTGAGAGCTTGCCTGGTAACCAGTTCTGGGAGCGGATCTTGCTGCTCTTCACTGCTCTGAGCAGACGATACAAGTAAGTTTAGTAGTTTACTGCACTTTAGAAGTGCCAATTCGACATATCTGATGTCATTGTCTAGACAATAAGCATAACATTATCTATGTTGTATCAGATTATAGCTGGTTAGTGTATTAGACTGAATTTCTTGCGGTTCTCCCATTTTTACAGGGTGCTCGAAGAGTACCACACCACATTTGTCGAGACTGTGCCATTCAAGACGATAGCCATGTTCACACTCTTCCAGACAACGTATCTTCTGATTTGCTTTGGGATCACATGGATTCCAATCGCTGGGGTTCTTTTCCCCCTCATGATCATGCTCCTGGTTCCAGTCAGGCAGTACATCCTCCCCAAGCTCTTCAAAGGTGCACATCTAAGTGATTTGGATGCAGCAGAGTATGAGGAATCACCGGCTATACCATTCACCCTTGCTGCTGTGAGTTCAGGAAGACTTAACCTGTCATCATAAACACTTTATTCTTGCACATTGTCATGGTATTTCAGACTAACATTTTTAATTATGTTGCATCCATAACACTCGATATCATGTATTTTCAGCAAGATATTGATGTAGCATTGGGACGGGCCCAGAGTGCAGAGATCCTAGATGACATGGTCACAAGAAGCCGTGGTGAGATCAAGCGCCTGAACAGCCCGAAGATCACCAGCTCCGGTAGCACACCGATGGCAGAACTGAAAGGCATCCGCAGCCCAGCATACAGCCCTCGCGTCAATGAGCTGAGGCACGAACGTAGCCCTCTAGGAGGGAGAAGCAGCCCAGAGAATGGCGAGACTCCGCCATCCAAGTTGGGGAAAGGTTCAACGCCAAAGTGAAAAAAAGTATTGCGTTGCTAACATAAGCTGTGCAACTTTCAACCACTAGAAATCAGTTATACGAGTGATTTCAGTATTAGTTTTTCAAGAAAAGAATGATTTCAGTATTGATATGATAAATTTCATCAGATGAAGTATGATGAGATTGTCAACATATATCATTAGCCTATATTTCTTTCTTCTTTTCTTCTTGTGTTCTCATGGTTTAGAGAGTATCGTGTATGTAATCTCTGAACTAATGGAATATTAGAGTAACTGCTTGGAAAATCCTGAGTCTTACTAGCAGATTGTGATTCATTAATTGTTTACATTCATTACCTTGTATATCAAATATTATGAATTATTTCTGATTTCATTTCATTCAGCTTAAGCATGCCTCTGTTGATACTCGCTTACAAAAGATGTTGAAGTTCATGTTGTATACTAGTTGAGACATGAAGCTCAATCCGCTACTGTGCTGAATTTGCACCAAATTTGACCAGTTTCACAACTGTGCTACAATAGCTCAGGATATTGATCTAACAAGTTGTTAGATGAACATAACGGTTCCGTTGAGGCAATGATGCATTGCGGAGCCTATTCCTGCTTAAAAAAACATCATCACAAAATGAAGGCAAGGTCATCTTGAATGTAGAGTTCATCTGGAATGCTTTGTGCTGATGGCTCAAAATTCAGAGAAACTGATTCAGAAAATCGGAACCCATATGACAAGTAGCTAATCCAGCAAACATTTTTTTTATTCGAGAACTTTCATGCAGTGAACAAGATAAGATCACAAATACGTGATCCAGAAATCTCAAAAAATGCGTGATCCAGAGAGGACAGCATTGGTAGACACCACTTGTCCAAATTTACTGTAAAGCATGGCCCGCAGATTCCAGCAGAAATTCGACAGGCACTCGCATTAGCCTCGGCATGATGAGTGCAGGAAACATACAGGTCCTGATGAAAGTTTTTCCTGCTTCAGTTTCATCTGATGGAAAAAGATTATAAAACCGAGAACTGCAACACATTCCTGGGCCCTGGAGTAGGTAGAAAGGGGCCGAGGAGATGCACGAAACAACAGCCACAATCCTCTTTCAACCGCAGCCATCATTCCGGCTTTAGAAGACATCGCTGCATCGGCCGCCCTATCGCCCTGCTGAAGCATTGACCTCTACTGAAACGAACATGTCGTAACCACCATGGCCGGAGCTCCTTCTCCGGGTGCAGGTCGCAGCCTCACCGGCTCCTCGCCTCGTAGGAGCCAATGCAGCACCTCTTCAATGATGGCTGCGCGCGGACAGGGGACTGGTGATCGACGAAACGGCTTTTGCAGGTGACGAAACGAGTGACCTCATTCTAAACCACAAAGACGAACAGAACGATGCGAAGGATCGAGAGATAAGTAGAGGCTGGGATTCGTCGGCGCAACGGACAAAACGGCAGAAGGGTTCGTGAATTCATCACCCTTCAGGGCCATCGCTGACGGACAGCAAGGGATATGGAAACTTGTCGTAAGTGCTATAGTATAAACGTAGAGCAGTGGATTGTGTGTGGCGAAATATGATGATTGTTCTAAATCCTGCAGCAAGCGAAGTCCGTCCATGAGCAATACGCTATCACTGCAGTATGTGTGTTTACAGAAAATGTATCCACCAGCGCAAGATGCTATGATTATATATAGTGTCTGTTTACAGAAAATGTATTCTAAATTATCATATTACTCCCGTATCCAAGCTACGAGCAATAGATTGTGTGCAGCGAAATAGAAGTATGATGACTGTTCCAGAAGCAACCCAAGGACCTGTCTAAGTAAGAGATGGGCCTTTTTGGTGTCCCTCCATTGATCGATGCAAATATCACAGACCACCAAACCTCAATTATTTTAAAAAAAACTCGGTAGGCCTGGAAAGAATAATGGGCTGGGCTCTAGGCCAGAAAGCCCAACGCAACACAGAAGGAAGCCCAGCGGTGGCCTGTCCTGGGCCATGGCTGCACACTATCGATTCACGGGGAAGGACGCGGCGCTGGTAACAGTGGCCCATGACACCAAGCGCAGAGGCTCTACAAGGCGTAGAGTGTTAGTTAGCCAAGTGAGAGCTGCGTGTTCAAGATCAAGAAGAGACATTCATTCAAACGTTACAAATTTGGAGCTTATTAATTCGCTATTTACAATATAGAGCTTATTAGTTGGCGTAGGTAGCAGACGCTTTTACTTCGTCATGAAATGGCTGAATTCCTCTATCATAATTCAACCAGTTCGAGGCGTAGGAATTTTACAAAAATCCTGCAGAAATTTTATAAAGATATGATTAATTTTAAAAAAAATGCAAGAATAAGAAATTTTTCCGCATTCTAAACGGGCCTCAAGCTCAATCTCATTCTGATATCTTCGCTTCAGATCCATTAACTTGCCTTCTCTAGGCGCATGTTGCAACCTCCGAGCTTTGAAAAAAAAAATCGAGCTTAAATCCAAATTTCGGGATGTGGTTCAGGCCGAACACGGGAAATTTTTCCGGTGTTTTTTCTATGAAATTAAATTGATTTTTATGAAATTTCTGCAAAATTTCCCAAGCTAAGATTCGTGGACACAATTATTTATTCACCATTTTTTGCTTGCATGGGGAAACAAATCTTCTACCGCACTGTAACTCACTATCAGCTCAAGCTTGTAATGCGTGGTTTGAGTCTTAATAACTCATAATTGAAGTAAAATAGAGAGGTGTGATTAAATTCACTTTTTAGTTGTTTATAGAGGTGAAGGTCAGTTTATTATCATTGTTGTTCTAACTATAGCACCTTCAAATTAACTTTTTATAAAAGCGAGACCAAAAACGTAAAAAAAGTGCTATACATAAATGTGTGAAACCACTTCAAAAGTTAGACGGTAAGCGAACTTTGAACGCCACTGCGCATCATGGATTGCAAAAAGGTAGAGAATGACTCACATATGAGCAAGGTAGGGAACAGTTTGGTACTACACGATTCCGTTTTCATGTGATTCAAAGTTCTTCTTTGCTTCAGGCCCTATAAAACCATTTCTGCCCGCAAGATTTGACATAATGTAAAAAAAGTAAATTTGATATATGTCATTATAATTTTACAAATTTTAAAATATATTATTTATGTGTCAATAACAGATAAAAAATAAATGACACGTAGATCTAAATATTAAATTTAATAAAATTATAATAATATATATCAAATTAACCGGTAAAAACCGTTGAATTGAATTGTGAGATCATGTATCCTTGCCTCGCACGAAACGTCCAAGTCGCCGCATCCGACGTGGCCAGCCAAATCCAAGCGGGCAACAGAGCACCCGATCCTCTGCGCCAATCCACTACACCGAGTCACCATCTCCGTCCACTCTTTTCCGTCCACGTGTCGAACCTCACCGCTGACACGCGGGCCCGTCGCGCTCACGGGCTCCCCGCCGGCGCTGCCATTCAGCGTCCACCAGGCGTCCCACTCCTCCTCCTCCTTTATATTGCTCGCCACGAGCGCCTCCTCAACCTTCTCTCCTCTCCTCCACGACGCCGGCCCCCTCCTGTCTGACAAGCGGGCCCCACTGGTCATCCCCTCCCTCCCCCTTCGTCGCCGCCGCTGCTCGCCGGACGGCAGGGCGCCGAGGGGACCCCGGCAACCTCCTCCCTCCTGTGCCCACATCCGCCGCGGCCGATCCGACCCGGTCGCTCCCGCTCCCGCTCCCGCTCCCGCTCCGCCTTCCCGCGTCGATCGCCTATTCCCCCTCTTCCTAGGGTTTCGGGTCCCGCCTTGCTCCTCGTGGTCGTGGCCCCTGGGAAGGAGTTGCAGGGATCTCGATCTCACCCGCCCCGGGTCCTCGGTCCCGCTCCGGTGGTTGGCCCCGCTCGATTTGAGCCGGGGAATTAGAGGCGTGTGCCGGGCGGGGGAGCTACCTCGTGGGGAGGAGGGGCCATGGCTTCGAGCCTCCTCACCACGGACAGGAGGTTCGCGATCTCTGTTCCACGTCTGCACTCGCTGCAAAATTGAATTGTTGCAATTCTGGCTATACGCGTGCATTGTTATGCGTGACAATTTATGAAATTCTCCTGTTCCTCCGGCATCGGTTCGCCTTTGCCTGTGTGTGTGTGTGAAAGCGGTATGCAGCTTCTGTGTCAATTGGTATTTGTGGTAGCTTTTGGATAGTGTTGATATTGAAACTCTTTTGTCAATTGGGCCAATTGAACATATTCTTCAGCGGGTGTGGTACTTACGTCATGGTGTGGCATCTAATTGTTTCCAGCGGTGTGAATCTTTTGAGGTTTTGTAAGTTTTGGCTGTTGGATTTGTCCTGCCTGTGCGGAGAACACCACCGGCTGTTATCTGTGTCTATTCCATCTTGTGCAAATTCTGGTGTTCTACTTGAAACTCTGCAGTATCAAACATTGGTGGCTTTAGATTTCTCAAATGCTGCTGTAACATAAGTGTTGTTTTTGCCTTCTTTTAGCTTGCTTTCATGAGATACATTAGCAATTCTGCAGACAAATATTATCTGCTAATCTTTATTCTTCTGTTGGGTGGCTTCCTTCAGATGGGCTGCTCCGGCAAGGAAATCTGGCATGACAGTTTTAGGAAAAGTCCCAAAGCCGATTAATTTACCGAGTCAGAGGTAACAATGTTTCTAGTGGATATTTCTACTGGCAATTGAAGTGAATGCTTTATTATTCTATGGATTTCTGTATGTGTAGATTTGATTCAGTGGTTGCATGTGTAGGTTGGAAAACAATGGCCTTGATCCCAATCTAGAACTTGTTCCAAAGTAAGCAATCATACTTTCCGATTATTATCCTGTTTCAACGTTTTTAATTTGTTGGATGATGTCAATGTTTTCTCGCAATTACTTTGTAATTAGATTTTGGTTTCAATGTTAGGGGCACCCTCACATGGGGCAGCAAACCAACACAGACACCACCAAATGCATGGGGTTCGTCATCGATCCTGACAACCAAGAATGATGGAAATTCTGGTTCACCCAGCCACTTAAATGGGCGGCCCTCTTCTGGGGGAGGTTCAAGGCCATCAACAGCTGGGAGTGAATCACTTGGTTCTCCCAATGCCTGGGGGCCAAATTCTCGGCCATCTTCAGCATCAGGCACGTTTCTATCACCTCATTTACCAACGGCAACGAATCGTCCCCGAAGCGCAGACACAAGACCAGGAAGTTCACAGCTCTCTCGATTTGCTGATAATGTTTCCGAGAGCGTTAAGGTAGCGATAAAGACTAAATTGGCTATTTTGCAGACTCCGAACTTCATCGAAATTGAGATTTGTTCGCCTTTCAATTTATGTTTGTGGTTTTAAAATGCAGGGTTCTGTGTCACATGGGCATGGGTTTACTCTAAGTACTGGTGACTTCCCTACACTTGGCTCTGAAAAATGTTCTGAATTGAACAGTCAACGAGGTAACTTTGTACACTAAAAGATTTTGTGTTTCCTGCTCCTTTGTAGCGTGCAAGTCTAGACATATGCATCCTACCATTATTCAGCTATTTGGGCAAAAGATGTTTTCTCCAGACATCCTTGAGACTGCAAATGCTAATTTCTTCCATTCTAATTGTAAAGAAGTCCTTCTCACACAATGTTTTATGCTAGGCCATAGTTCCAAAGGGCGCCCGAGTTCTAGTTCTGGCAAAGAGGCATCACAAAATGATCAAGGGAAAAGCCTAACAACTGGTATGATTGGTTCCACAGCACCATTATATCTTGCCTGATAATTGCATGTTATATTTAATTTGTATATCATGTAACGGGATGTCTTGTGTTCTAGGATCCAATGAGGTAATTGCCGCCCCTAATCAGCATGTAGATATCTTGAAGACAGATCAGCAGCATGCGCATCCTGGAGGTGCTCCTTTCCCAGCTGCAGGTCTTCCAAATGAATGCCAACAGCCACAGCCATACCCTCCTAACTTTCATATGCCTCCACAGTTTGATTCATGGCGGGCACCTCCTCATAATTCCCCTGAAGGAATGTGGAATAGAGGAGCAGCACCAGGTGGCACGTACAGACCTGTAGGTCCGCCTGGTAGTTTCCCTGTCGAACCGTTTGGTTATTATGGTCAGTTTCCACCCAATTCTGAAGCAGCAGCAAGTCAGGGCTCTGGGCATGGTGGATATCATCCTAAAAATGGGGATCCCTATCATCCTATGGCTGGTAATTCCTATGTCATGAATCGGCCTGTTATTCCAGTCAGACCAGTTTACCAGGGCCCTGGTCCTTATGATGGATATTATGGTCCACGTGCAAATTTTAATAACACGAATGTCAGAGATCCACATTTCGTAGGAGGTCCTTATCAACCAGGAATATTGAATCAATTCCCAAATCAGAATGACAAGTTTCACCATGGGCATTCTCAGGGCAGGCCAGACAAACAATTTCAAAGGGAGCAGCTTGATTCTGGTAAAGTACAAGTGTTTAATCGGGGGCAACATAGGATTTTGCATGATAATCCTGATCGTAGAGGGGGTGCTTATGAAATGGAAAAGAATGCTCAATCAGCACCCCCACTTCTTCCGCATCCTGATGGGAGCCAGACTGATTTGAACATGAGGGTAGATATGAAGGATGCCTTTGGTGATAGAAATAGGGTGCTTACGAAGTCCGTGCCAGAACAGAGAGATCCAACTGGAATTGAGCATCCACCAGCTTTTGATAATGCACAATTGTCTCCCAGGGATACTGGTGATGTCACTCTACGCAAGAAAGTCATGGAGGATAATTCAGGTATTCTTGATCAGCCTGTTATTAAGAAGAATGCAGCTTTGATGGAGAAGATTGGGTGTTTGAACAACAAAACTAGAAATGTTGATGCCCGCAATGTCCCGGAATCAGCCTCATCAAAGGAATTCAGGAGGCTGCAAAAGAGCACTGCCACTGATTCAAAGGCAGATCCAGTGATGAAAGATGTACCAACCACTGCTTTTGTCGCTGATGTTGCTTCTGCTTCCAATCAGACGGTCTCGGTGCCTCGTATTACTTCAGTACTGCAGAGACCACCAAATGTTCATACTGATCGTACAGTTGTTAGACCATCACACTCGCAGTTAACTGAATTCAGCAGAGCTGGACAGCTTGGTGACTCAAATAATGATTGTGCACATAGAAGAGGTGATTCTTCAAGAAATAGTCTCCATGGTCCTGCTAAAGTCAGATCGGCTAACAAATTTTCAGTTCATGGACAGGGAGACAGTTCCACAACTGATTCTTTACCAGTGAATGATTTTAGGAATAGTAATCAGCATGACCAACCACCAGAGGGTGCTTCACAGCGGCAACCTGCAGTGGTAATTGAAGCTTCACTTGATTACGAGTCTCAGGTATATGTGTCTATTATTTCCTGTCATAATCACCTTTAGGAGTCACTGATTGAGAATTTTGCACCTTGTCTGTTTTTATTTGTAATTCTGGATGGAAATCATTTGATAGCATAGTTTTTCGATCATTATCAAACATGGGGATCCTTGTTGAACCGAGCTCTTACGAATCACTTTGCAGGGAGATCCTGCTCATTCTCATATAAGGGCATTTGACATTTAGATGACAAAATTACTGGCACAACTATTTCTGTTTGGATTTGATTTGCTTTATATTACTATATGTTTTGCTTCAATTTCCTGTGTAGTTTTTGGAATTAAATTCTCAAAGTTGTCAAATGGTGCTTAGGAATTCAGATTGTGTTGATTACTGATTAATTTCTTTTTGTATTTTCCCCCTCAATTCAGCGTGCAAAAATGAAGGAGTTGGCTGTGCAACGTGCAAAAAAGTTGCAAGCCGAGGAAGAGGAAAGGATAAAGAATCAAAAGGCGAAAGCTCTTGCAAAATTGGAAGAACTGAACAGACGGTCAGCAGTACTTCAAAAGAAATCAAATGATACGACAGTAGAAACTGGTGAAGGAAATATTAAGCAAAAGGCTGGACTTGATATGACTGCTAAACTTGCCTGCACAACTGCTGGGCCATGTGATGTTGCTGCCCCTGATAGTCTTACTGCTCTCCAGCCACCTAATGACAAACAGGCTATGTTACTTGTACAGCCACACTGTATAACTCATGGTGATGGCATCGGCAAAGATCCTGTTAATCTTGCTGCTTCATCATCAGCAGGGAACATACAAAGTAACTTGGAGAATGCTGTGCAGAAAAATATCGCACAATCGCATGAGATCAGTGTTCCAAAGCCTAAGCAGGGTTTCAGAAAAAAGCATGTTGCTTCTGAGGAGAAAATATCTGGGGAAAACCAAAGCATTCTTGTTGGCACTGGAAATACTAAGAAGAATGTTGAAAGCTCTTTCGAGACAAAAACAACTGTTAACACGTCACATGATGATCTCCCAGCACCGAACAAGAAGGGCGCCCGACATTTGAGACATAAGAAAAAAGTGGAAGATGCCCCAGTTGCTCAAGATCCACCTGTGGTTTTTAACGAGCAGAATACATCAAAAGTCTCTACTGAGCAAAAAACATACACTGGTGGAGTTATCATCAGTAGCTCTATAGTTCCTGCTGAAGGTACTATTGTTACTGTGGGGAGTATAACTGTGGGTGGAATTTCACTTCCATCTGTGCAGCAGGAGTGTTGTACATCATCAGACGTGACACCCAGTACAGAAGACAATCAATCAAGACCGCAACAAACAAGAAAATCTGGAAAACACCAGCATGCTGTCCGTGCTGTTGAGAAGCCTGGGTGTGAAGGTGTCTTGTTGGCACCAGTTAAACAACTAAAACCCGATGAACAATCTGACAGAGCCATACTAAACACAGCAGGGTCTGATCCTACTCAACTATCTGGAAAGAGCTCCAATGATGGGGAGAATGTTACAAGAACAAAGAGGGCTGAAATGGAAAGATATGTACCTAAGCCTCTCTCTAAAGAGATGCAACAACAGAATCTGGGGTCAAATTTACAGTCAGTAAAAACATGTGTGGACAACAAGATCCATGATAAGGAAGCACTTGAGAGGTCCAGTGATGCTAAAGTTGATCCCACAACTGGACCAAAGAAATGGGAGGACAAGAAATCTAGCAAGGGGCATGGGAAATCTCATCCTTCTTGGCGCAGAAGGAATACACATGAATCGGCTCCTGTGGTACCTAATGCTACTGATCAAGTAGATAAATCTCATGAATCGAAGGAAGCTCAGAGGTCTGTTGATCAGAGTCAGCCAATTGAAACTGAGAGGCAGGAACTCAAGCAGTTGAAATCCCAGGCCGACACTGCTCCTCGGAATGAGAATAGTTCAGCTGCTGCTGAAACAGTTCCCTTGCTTGTCAGTGGTTCAAAAGAACATAATGCTTCGAACAGGCAAAGACGACATCATGCTAAGGTTCAAAGAAATGAGACAAGTAGGTATCAAACTGAGAGCAAAGATAGAGAGGGCAGGGAGGAATCTGTCTATCAATCAGCAACAACACCGGTTATGGATTTAAACTCTAGCAATCACAGGAACATTTTAAGATCTGATGTGAAGAGCAGCGGGGTGGTTTCGTATTCTAGAGCACACTGGAAGCCAAAATCCAACTCTCATTCTCAAGGCAATCATGCTGTTGAAGGGCAAGTAGATTACCATGGAGACGTGAATGAGATGAACAGCTCCAAAGGATCTAATAACACCGCTCATCAAGACATCAGCGGTAAATCAGTTAAAAGGAGTGATGGCGCTGATGGGAAGGCTGCACACAATGAGCATGAGAACCTGTCAAGGGAAGATGGTCAACAAAATAATGAGACATATAAAAATGCAGAACAGAAGCAGGTGAATCCTCCCGTGCATCACCAGGGCCACCACAGTGGGAGGTACACTAGAGGTGGTACTCACAGGGGAAGGGGTGGCCGTCATCTTGAGTACCAGCCAGTTGGATCCTACAAGCCCAAAGACTTCCAGCAGAACCCAAGCGTTGACAAACAGACCGAGGGTCCTCCTGCTTCAGGTCCAGTGTTCAGGGAGCGTGGCCACAGCAGGGGCCACCGCCCAGCTGGTCATTTTGTGAAGCGAAATCCTGCTTCCACGTCAACTAATAATACCTACCAAGACGAATAGTCTACCATCTCCTCCACGTCTGCAGGAACATACTATTGTCTGATATCTTACAACTGGTTGGTGAGTGTATGTCTCTAGCGTAGTCTGTACAGGTAGCATGCCCGTTCTGATGGCTAACATATTCTGGTGCTAGCAGGTTGGTTGCGCGCTCGGGCGGCAGACATGTGTCTTCTACGGTGGTGAGTAGTGCTAGGATGTAACGGTCTTTGCTCCCCAGGATCATTGGCCCTCACGTGTTAATTGTTCTGAAGAACATCCCTTGGGTAAGGCGATGTTAGAATGTGTACTGACGGAGTTGATTTTATGAATTGGGTTTAAATGTTGTTGGTACTAGTATGTGCTAATGAGAACACAAGTTTTCGATTTTGCTCGCCTTGGCCGGTCTCGTGTGCTCGCTAATTTTCTGTTGTCTGGAAGAGTAAAGTTTGGCATATTAATTGATCCTTTTTTTTTTTATCTTATATGCAACTCTCTGAGCCGATATTTGCTTATGGATGATGGAATAACTATCAAATCCTAGCTTCGTATCCTATTGAAGCCGACTGAATCCTTATGCATAAGTTGATTTGATTTGAGAATTGCTGAGCCTGCAGTGCACACCAACCCAATCTGTGATCCCTGAGCAAAAAGCATCGCGAATGCCAGGTCCAGTGACCCCAGGTGGATCCCTGGACAAAGAAGTGACTGAACACCGGCCCAACGGCCTCAGCACTTAGAGCAGCAGCCGCCCAACCAGATCCCCTCTACCCGCAACCAAACCAGCCGGCGGGCCCCACCCACCCCCCCACCGGACCAGAGAAACCACCAGCTACCACCACCGTGCCCGCCCGCCGACCTCACCACCCACCGGTCTCCCGTTCTCGCCGTATAATTACCTCCACCAGCGTTCAAAGTGCTCGCGCCGGAAGGGCACTAGTCAGTCACCTACACGGTACTCGCTCCTGTCGAAGACTAGAAGCTTCGGTCCGCGGCGGCCATGGCGCGGAAGAAGATCCGGGAGTACGACTCCAAGCGCCTCCTCCGGGAGCACCTCAAGCGCCTCGCCGGCGTCGACCTCCAGATCCTCTCCGCCCAGGTCAGCGCCCCGCCTCTCCCTCCCCTCCCCTCTCAGTCGCCACAGGCGCTGCTGCTCGTCGGATCGGCTCGCGATCCCGGGGAGGATTGGGAATGACGCCGGGTGGATCAAGCTGTAGTTATCGCTATGATCCAGATTCGTACTAGTAGTTTTCATCAGTGAATCAAGTGCTGAGGTAGATGTGAAACCGCCATACTTTATGTTTGCGGGTGTGTGGAAAATGGTCATCTCATGATGTGTTGTATACGATGTTAGGTTGTTACCCCTGTCACCGTAATGGTTTTGTCAGCCGTGAAGTGCTACGGCGATCTCAAGCCTCAAATCTTAATCCTTCATCAGAATGTTTAAGAGTATGAAGTAATTAGGTTCTTGGTGAGCCACTAGTACTTCATGTAAGAAAATATAAAACCTTATCTAGTTTATAATGCAGATTTGAACAATGGATTCATGTCTACTTGCTTTCTGGTGCAAGTTGCGTGTTCTGAGTGATCTCATTCACTGGGTTCTCAGTTTCATGTGAGAACTCCTTAATGCAGTGTTTCAATTTATGATAATGGTCCACAGTACTTTTCCCCTCCGTTTACGTCACCCATGTTTTCGATATGCTCCTCCAAGGTCAAATTGGTCAATTAAACTGAACTTTCAGCATGCTTAACTGCAGGTCAATCAGTCAACAGATTTCACTGAGCTTGTAAACCAGGAGCCATGGCTCTCATCCATGAAGCTGGTCGTGAAACCAGACATGCTGTTTGGTAAACGCGGGAAGAGTGGACTTGTAGCCCTCAACCTAGATCTAGCCCAAGTTCGCCAATTTGTCAAGGAGCGGCTGGGAGTTGAGGTATTGTTGGAACCAGCACTTTGCCATGCTTTTCCTGCACTTCTTATATGAATAGAGATGCTCATCATCTGTCTGATGGGTGTGCTTGTGTATTTTAGGTTGAGATGGGAGGCTGCAAAGCTCCAATCACAACCTTCATTGTTGAGCCATTCGTGCCCCATGATCAAGAGTATTACCTTTCGATTGTATCAGAAAGGCTCGGCTGCACCATCAGTTTCTCAGAATGTGGAGGTATTGAGATTGAGGAGAACTGGGACAAGGTCAAGACGATTTTTCTTCCCACAGAAAAGCAAATGACGCCTGATGCATGTGCTCCATTGATTGCTACCCTGCCATTGGAGGTTAGCCCTGTCACCAGTTCTTTGTTTCCTATCGTACCATGTGTTTTGCTACCCTGCCTTTGATGACAATTTCAGGTTCTCAACTAACTGTCCAATACTTGCTTCTGTCTGATTTCTGATTTTTGTCTGAATTTCAGGTCCGCACAAAAATAGGTGATTTCATTAGAGGAGTATTTTCTGTTTTCCAAGGTACCTTATCCATGCTTCTCAGATGCAGCCATTTTGAAATTGTTGATTCCTTGTTGACACAATCTGATGCTCATTGATCCATCGGCAGACTTGGATTTCTCATTCCTAGAGATGAATCCATTTACCTTGGTGAATGGTGAACCATATCCTTTGGATATGAGGGGAGAACTAGACGACACAGCTGCTTTCAAGAATTTCAAAAAGTATGGTTCTGGCTTTTGATTTCCCATGCAAATTCCAATTTCCTCCACTCTGATCAAGTAGATTTTGTTTTTACGTGAATGGTAGAGGATTCTCTTGAGTGTATTTAATCGTGTACAATTATTTTTAATGTGCAGGTGGGGTAACATTGAATTCCCTCTGCCTTTCGGAAGAGTGCTCAGTCCCTCAGAAAGCTATATCCATGAGCTGGATGAGAAGGTACGTTAATGTAAATTTGAAACCTGATATTTCATCCCATCCTACTCTTCTTAACTATTTCTCTTCTTTCAGACAAGTGCTTCTCTGAAATTCACAGTATTGAATACAAAAGGACGCATTTGGACAATGGTTGCGGGTGGTGGTGCTAGTGTAATTTACGCTGATACGGTAAGCCCGAGTTTCTTGCTGATCCCCCATATCATCGTCTATTAGCTTTGCATTTAGAGTGGAACAAGTTTGTAAAGGAACTAATATTTAACAATATAAAGTCAGCTGTCATTGCGGTGTGTGAAGAAACAATCTCATGGTTTCTCTTGTTTACCAGGTTGGAGACTTGGGATATGCTTCAGAGCTAGGAAATTATGCGGAGTACAGTGGAGCTCCCAATGAGGAGGAGGTTCTGCAATATGCTAGAGTTGTTCTTGATGTAAGAATAGCAGAAAATATTTTCAATGTTCTTTTTCTTCTGAAAATACCATAAGGGAGGCCCCTGTGGTGGTCAGGTGCGGCGCCAGGTATCGAACCCAGGCGGGCGCCCTGCCCAGCCAGTGGACTTTAGTTTTGTCTATTTTGCATAACCTTTTGGATCTATGCAGTGTGCCACCGCTGATCCTGATGGCCGTAAGAGAGCTCTCCTCATTGGAGGAGGTATAGCCAACTTCACTGATGTCGCCGCTACATTTAGTGGCATTATTCGGGCTTTAAGGGAGAAGGTAAGTCGGACAACACAGTTAGCTTACCGTTCAATTCCCAACTACTACTGCCCCCATTTAAATTCTTCACCAATCCTTTTATATTTGGCCTCCAAATCTGCTTCCAGGAATCCAAATTAAAGGCTGCAAGGATGAACATCTATGTCCGGAGAGGTGGTCCGAACTACCAAACTGGTCTGGCTAAAATGCGGACGCTTGGTGCAGAACTTGGTGTGCCAATTGAGGTATGATCTCACGCTTTTCAGATAAATGACATACTTTGTCATTTCCTGCAATGAAATCACAGGGGACCAGCTCAATCACCATAGCAGATGATCTGATTGTGCTTGACAACTCACTGCAGGTCTATGGACCAGAGGCGACCATGACAGGAATCTGCAAACAAGCCATCGATTGCATCACGGCTGCATAAATAATGGTGTCATTCCTCTGTTTGCAGTTGTCCATCTTGTACCAGACCTTATATTAATGTAAGTGGTCGTTTGAGAGTTTTTGAGTCGTCAATGAACACCATTGTTGTGAGCAAATTGCCTTTTGTAATTGCAACACGATTACACAATAATCTAGATCTTGCTTTGGAGAAGTTGTTCTTGTTTTCTGATTCAGTTTCAGGCTCCTCTGTTGTATGCGGTATAAATGTATGATGCTATGGGCGGTGATCCAGAAGATCGTATCCGGTTCTGTTCTGTTCTTCGGTCTATTGTTTTCTGTTTTTGGGTACACAAAAGCGCTCTTCCATATCACTGTGCTGGCATAGCAAATCGCGATCTGTCAATCATTAATCAACGTGCAAACGAACCCAATCAGGCGAGCCTAGCAAGTCCTGCCTTGTTTTAAAATATAAGCATTTGGGTCAAATCTTTTAACTTTTACTAATAATATTTAAAAATTAATACTTTTTAATATAAAAATATATTTTTTATGAAAATTTATTTAATGATGAATTTAAAAAATATATTTTATATATGATAAAATATTATTAATTATATATTATTAGTGGTCAAAGTGATAAAAATTTGATTTTGACTAAATGTAGAAATGTTTATATTTTAAAATGAAATATGTAGCCACTCAAAAATGTTTTCAAAAAACTGCCTCCGTATCTGAAACAGCGGCAGCTAGTTACAGTATTTTATGTTCCAGCATGGAGGGAGTATAAAACCCTGTTTGAATCCCTTGCTAGTCGGAGATGGACCGGCCCATTAGATTCCGTAACGGAAGCAGCCTGCCTAACGGTCCCGTGATTCCCGTCTATATCTGTGCCTGGGCTACGGCCCGCCGGCAACACGCAGCGAGAGAGAGGAAGAACAGGATGAAGAAGATGGCGGTGGCATTTTGGCAAAGGCGGTCCGCAACGGACATTCTGTATCCTCATCTCAACAGCTGATCCTTCGGCAGCTGGGCGGTTTGGTGGTTTTGGTAAAAACCATAAAAAATTGTTACAGTAAACTGTAAAAAAATGGACAAATTTGAAAATCAAATTTTTGAGAGAAAACAGTGAGCTTTTACGGTTTACAGATCGGTTTTTCGAGTTAATGAGTGGTTTTTATGATTTACTCTTTTTGAATTTGAAATCAAATCAGTTTGAGCGGTTTTTCATCGGTTTTACGGTAAACGGCTCGGTTTGATCGGTTTTCGAATTTTTAATTTTTTTTAAATTTTAATTTTTTTTAAATTTATTATACTAAAAACCGATCAACTGTTTAAATCGAGCAGAGTGGTATGATCGGTTTTCATAAAAACCGAACGGTTTAGCGTGTTTGTGAACGCTGGGATCGTTTCCGGTCGCACCCCATGCTGGCGTGGGTCATCTGATACGCACGGTTAGGGTTTTCGATCCCCCACCTAATTCCACCGAAACATGCGTGCTCCCAATTAAATACGATACATTTGTTTTCATGTTGGTATTAGGTTTTGTTATTCGTAGTTTTTGTGTGTGCACGCGTCGCGATCCTTGTATCGTACGCTTCCTGTGAGGAAATTTGTTTTTCCTTTTTCTACTTCCCAGCTCGGTACTAATATTTTTTTTGACATCCACATTTAGGCCTCTTCTCTTTTTTGTGTTTTTTTTCTATAAAATTGAATTGAGTTTATAAATTTTTTTAATATCTTTGTGAAAATCTTGTGTTTCAAAAGAGCCTTTAGATTTGGATTTCTTGTTTCTGGCCTTGTGATTCATCAATTGTTATGATACCTTTTTTCTGAGAAGAAAAGAAAAAAGGGTCAAAATAGTGTTATAATGTAAGCCATGGACAGTAAATTACTGCCAATAAAAGATAAAGGAATATTGATCTAAACATATATTGCAGGGTACCATTGGGACACGCCAAGTCGCCCTCAGCAACAGCTTATGAGGATGCAGCAGTAAGTTTGATATTTCAATAAAAAATGTATAGAATCCCTAACTTTTTATAAGTCAGTTGATGTGCACACTCCAGTTTCTGTTGATCAATATATATATATATATATATATTGATTATTTTTTATTAAGTTCGCAACTCCTAGAAGCGAGTCAGGTAAACTGTAGGGGAGTGATGTATGACAGATGGATTTAGCACTATGGATACACATTGGTAGGGTTGGAGTAAAAGCAGAAATCTTTGAAATTCCTTTGTGTATGCATTGTCTGGTATGAAGTTGTTGCATGTGTACTTAGTATGCGAAAAAAATCAGTAAGTCGCATGCTTGCGTAAGTTTCTCTCTCTCGCTGTAGCATATGCATAATCAAAATACGCTTTAATCAAATTCTTAATCTTTTTTTTTGTAGGTTCAATGGCAAGAGGTTTTTCGGAACAGAGAAGCCACCCCCAACCCCCTCCTTTGTCGCTGTTGCTATTTTATATGGAATTCTTTTTGTCAATGTGGTGTTAAACAATGGTCCATTCACGCGTACACTCATAAAGATTGTGAAAAATGAGCAGCAGTGACCTGTTGACGATAAATTATGGTGCCAGGCTGAATTGATGGTCCTCTTGTTGCAGAGGGATATAACTTTGATATGTCTACCTTTGTACTCTTTTGATTTTAAAATATTGATACTTAATTTCTTATTGACCATCTTAAAATTGATTGATGCTTTACAAGCCATCAAAAAATTAGAGTTTTCTTATCTGCCATCAAATCTGAAAACTTGGCCTTTCATGTCATTGCTATGAATTTGCCTCACAAATGTTTTAAATTTGAAATAACAATGATACATTTATTATTAGAAAAATCATGTAATTTATGCCTTTATGATTTCATTTCAAAATATAAAACATATGAAGAAATCTATTTGTACAAGCTAATAATTACATAATATAAAATAATCATAATAAATAAATAATTTTGGTGATAAAACTAAACATTTTTGCACTATAAATTAAACAAGGACAGTGACAAGTAGACAAAATTGCCTATGAGACATCAGTTTCAGATTCAGTGGCGAATAAGAAAACTCTAATTTTTTGATGGCTTGTAAGGCATCAATCAATTTTAGGATGGTAAATAAGAAATTTTTTGCATTCTTATTGGTATCTTTGATCACCTATCTTCTTTTAAAAAAATTGTTTAAAATATGTAAAATTATTAGTCATGTCTCAAATATCTATATTGATAAGGCAAATTGTAAAAAATACATTAATTTATTATAATTTTGTGAATAAGATGAATGTTCTGAAGTAATTGTGTTAATATTTTAAAAATTAGAGGTAGTATAAGTAAGGGAGCTATTGTGTTTCGGTCTCAGATTTGAAGTTTAATTGTGATTTAGTCATGATATTCAGATTTTGTTATCCAGGCTAAACTCTTTGAAAGTCAATCACAATTGTTTAACTTGTGATGCGAAAAGACAAAATTATTCTTTGTGATTATGCCACGATTTTGTTAATTTATGCTTGTATCTTAGTTTTAAAATATAGCATTGTATAAACATATTTAGATGAATTATTCGAATAAGGAAAATGTGATTTGTGGTTAAAATTTTAAATGTGGACAGAATTTGATTAAAATTTCAAATAGATTTCCTGATTTGCATTTGGTCGGTTCACAAATCTTTGGCACTGAATACACCCACATTTGCTAACTTTAGAGAGCAACTGCTACACTGATGCTGCAGTTCTGGATATGCTGAGGGCGTGAGGCTTGAAGCTTGAAACATGAGTGGCGTTCTTCAGCATGTCACAGCATATCCAGATGATTGAATCAATAAATCTAGACTTATTAGTTAGAAATAAACAGCTTCAAAAAACTTGTAAACTGCAATCGTGACACTCAACAAGTAACTATCAGGTCATGGTCAGGAAATTTCTTCATATGCATCCATTAATTTTAGGGAAAATGAAAAAAAAAATCAAGAGGAGCAAGCTAAAAGTTTCACCCAAGTTACAATGCCCGACAGCGGCGACGTTGGCCATGGCTGCCGACACTGAGCTTGCCCACACACCAGCCGTGGCCACCGCGTCATGCTTGCCCAACGCATCCGCCATGGATCTCGTTACCGTCCAGCTACGGCCGTGCCTTGCCAGAGCTCCTGTTCGTGGTGGTCGCCGCGCGCTGTGCGAGCTCGTCGTGGCTGCCGATGCACCCCATGCGTGTGCGCCGTCGCCGGCACTACTACGCCCCGTGAGCTCAATGTCGGATGCGAATCGGTGAGGATGGAGCAGGGCGGACCCAGCCTATTTTAGTGGGGTCACGTGACACCAATGAACTTTGGTAATTTCTATTAAAAGTGTAGCTTTATTAATATTTATTAGCTTGATGATACTAAATATGATGCAAGTGACACCATTGAGTATTTTGTCTGCATCCGCTACTGGGATGGAGTTCGATCCATTCACTGCCATTGGCAGAGATTGCCTAGCGGCAGGCATACCATCACCATCAACTCCCATTTTTTTTTAAAAAAAGGAAGTATAGATCATTGATTATTTTGTTCGAGATCATGTTCTCCAGATGATTTACATATATTTGCTCTAGATAATCAGGTGATGATGCAGTTGCTTATGGGGTTGGGCTTATGCATGTGGGCAGTGCTTGCTGTTCCAGCAAAATTCCTTTCAGGACTCCCACAGTCTGAGGAGAATAGTTATGCTGATTTGGAGCTCATAACCTCTGTTTTGGACTTTATCTAACCCGTGACACAGAACTGTATTTTATAGTTGCAAATAGGCTTAGGCCTTATTTGAAAGCAAAGTATTTTTTGGAGTTTTCGAAGAATACTAAGGTTTTGCCAAAAACTTTGGTTTTAGAAGGTAAAGAGGTGTTTGGATGCAACAAATTTTGTAGTTTTGAAAACCATGGTATTGAAAAAAGTGTAGCTATTTTGCAGTTTTGAAAAGTTTACTCATGACCTCTTTTCTCTATACCATGGTTTTGCTTGACATTGCCTTCTAAAACTATGGTTTCTTAATACTTTGGTATTAAAAACTATAACACCTAAACAGAGCCTTATAGGGTACAAGTTTAATGCAATCTAGAAAGTAAAAAAAAATGAGTTCCAAATTTTTCTTTTATAAAAAGCAAATGGAAATTGTGGATCAGAAAAGTAGGAATTGGGGCAACAGGAAAGTGGGGCTCTACTGTTGCTTGCTGTTATATTACACCCTTTAACACATCATCGGATTAAAATTTTCCGGCGTGCGATGTACCATTGGAAACATATTAAAGGATGTGAGTCTATTACAGGAATATTACGAGATGGATTGAATTGTAATGCAGGTAAACACCCATGGACTTAAATCTGTACTGTGCGTAACAACAAAAGGCCTTCTGTACTTTAAAACTGCAAAAAAAAAAAATAGATAATGAAAATTCTAGTGTCAGAATTGAGATCGCATCATGGTCTTGTAGCTATGTAAAATATATCACGTGTTCATAAAAACTTGTTACCTATTTGATTTAAGAACATAATGCTGGATTTGGTATCATGGTTCTGTCAACTGGTTAAATCTTCTCGTCAACTTTGATGCAATAATCTGAGTTGAGAGTAGAACAGAAAGAATCCTTGAAAACTATTCTCTTTTCCTGAATCTGTTGACTTCCTGTTACTTGAGCACTTATAACTTATTGCAGTATCTCAAATCCCTCTATGTTTATGAGCCCTTTGCACTGATTGCAGTATCATAGCAATAACTCAATCCCCCATAACTTGTTTAGAGCAGCCAGAATGTACCAGTGCCTGGAGAACTTTTTGGCTTTTAGCATCGATGCTAGACGCTGCAGCTACCGGTGCCTGAAGCTGAAAAATCAGCATCGGTGCTTGTTGAAGCACCTGGTGCTTCATCCGAAGAGCAGGTATTTTTTTGGACCCAATCTTTCTTAGACCATCCACAATGAAGCAGTGCTTCAACTGTCACATCTATCATTTGAAGCATTGGTGCTAGTTTTCCCTTCCTCTACACAATGGTTCATCGATGCCTAAAATCTTGGTAATAAATGATGCACACTCCATTTCTCTAGTACTTCATCGATGAAGCACCGGGTGCAAGAGGAGTCATCGATGCCTTGTTTTTTAGTTGAAGCATCCTAGTGGTGGGAACCGGTGCCTAGAAGGAAAAAGTGCATCAAGCACCGATGAAAGGATCAACATTGTGGGTGGTCTTAAGCTTCGGTTCCGCCACTGTGAAGGACACAAAAAAATGAGGAGCCGATGTTGATTTGACATTCCAAGAATCCATCCATTGTGGATGGTCTTATCTGGCTCACTTGTCCTGCTTGGAGGGCATTGTGATCTATTTTTTGGTAAAAAAAATGTTGAAGTGCTGCCACAATCCTGTATTACCTAAAACTGAAATAAAGCAGCTTAACTTGAAATTCTGTGGATATATTTTCACAATCCTTGTGACCATAAGGTCGCGAGTTCAATCTTGGAAATAGTTTGTTACAGAAATATAGAGAAAGATTGCATGCAAAAGGCAAAGTGGTCGAACCCTTCCTCAGACAATGGCACCGGGCTACTTGCACCGGGCTGCCCTATATTATCAAAAATGAAAATTACACAATGTTTCCATACACGAGGCGTATTATTGAATGGTTAAGGGTCTGTTGCATTCATTTTATTAGCAGCAATTGTTGATTCTTGATATAGCACATCTTTCTAGATATATATGATCTGATGCATGTCTAGAGTTATTGTTTCCCCATGTGGCTCTCTGATCTGCTGCAACTATGCTTGCGGGATCGTCTCCCTCCCAGCAAATCTGGATTTCATGATCTTCAACCATTGTGGAAACGCGCTGCCATCAGATGCAAACTTGAACCTGAAGAAATATGAATACATTATTTTATTATATTCATTCTTTACTTGCTTTGTAATCTCTGTATTAGGATCCAATTTTTTGTGTCAGCATTTATTTAGGGTGGAATGCCTTTCCAGACCATAAATTGTCTATGTTGTTGCCTAGTCAATTGGAAGGCTTGCACTCAGCCCAAGAAATGGGGAGGGCTAGGTATCAAAGATTTGGAAAAAAAAAATCGGTAGAGTTCTAAGGCTTAGATGTTTATGGCATGATTGGGATCATATTGAAAAGCCATGGAAATTTCTGCTCAAACACAAAGATCAGGGAGGCAGGCAGCTCTTTTTTGCTTCAACAATCATAGAGATTGGGGATGGTAAAGACACTCCCGTTTGGGAGGCCAGATGGATAAATGGCCAAGCGCCAAAAGGACTGGCCCCAAGCTTATATCAACTGGCACGGTTTAAATACAGATCGGTTGCTAAGGAGCTGAATAATTCTAACTGGATTAGAAACCATAGAAACATATGAACGGAGGATAGTATGGAGGAATTTACTCTCCAATTCACTACCGTGCAGGAAGTTCAACTTACACAAAGCAGAGATAAAATCATTTGGCGATGGAGTGAAAATGGCGAGTACAATGCATTCTCGGCTTATGAAATCCAATTTGCGGGCTCCACTGCACCAATCTCGGCAACAACATTATGGATATCAAGAACTGAACCGAAGTGCCGATTTTTTGCCTGGTTAAGTCTTCACAAAAATACATTCACATCAGACAATCTTGCCAAGAAAACTGGCCCCATGAACCATACTGCTTTATTTGTTACTGTAAACCAGAGACCGCTGCACATATCTTGACGCAATGTAATTTTACAGAGGCTACCTGAGACAAGGTGGTGGCACTACTTCCTCTGCCGCAACAGTTGCAACCAATTAACAGAGAAGGTTCAAACAAATGCCTTGAGCAAGTGCTTCCATTGGGAATAAGAGGACTAAGAGATACCATGCTGGTACTCTTTTCTTTGTTTGGTGGCACATATGGAAGGAACGTAATCGCTGAATCTTTGAGCACAAAGAACAATCCTTTAATCAAGTCGCTTTTATCATAAGAGACTGTTCGGTTGTTTGATGCTGCTGCTGCTTTCTATCCGGCTGTTGTTACCCAGTTGGGGTGAGTTGGGTTTTGTTTCTTTTTGTGGCCTTAATGCTGCCTTGTACTGTCTCAACAGTGCTTGTGCTGTGTTTAGAGGCTGTCCCTCTTAGGCTGTAATTTTGTTTCTACCTCTCTCTTAATGAATGGCAACACTCCTGACTTTTTTCAAAAAAAATTGTCTATGTTGTAACTCAAGAAACTGTCACTAATTCTACGCTTGTATGGAGGTGGATCAATCTTGTCGCATGCTCAGTGGTTTGTAATGTGTGAGACTGTTTAGCAACTATGATTTGTTCTTAAATTAATATTGATAGGACTACAAATCTTGTTTAATGACACCAGAAATGTTGAATGCATTGCTATAGGGCTAAAAATCATTATTGTTTTTACAATGGTTTGACTAAAACTCAGTTAAATGAATTAAAATATACTTTCACCCTATCAAGCTAAGGTCTTCTTAGTTTGAGCTAGAGATTTTGAGCTTTTAGAAAAGCTGGTTGATGAAAGCTTTTGTAATACACTTTTAGCTTTTCTGCACACCAAAAGCTAAAAAAACATCCCTAAGTGAGCTTTTCAGTTTTTATTTCATTTTTCAAAAGCTAGATTTTCAGCGTGCCAAAAGCGAGCTTTTCGGAATCTTATTTGTTTCAGCTTCTCGGTTTTCAGCAAAGCTGAAACAAAGAGGTCCTAATTACTATAGCAAATGAAACAGAGTATTGTTGCACATTCTTGGTGACTTCAGCAGAGGTTTTAACGAATGTTTATAAGACAGTTAGTCATCCTAGTTGCCATGAGAATAATCGTGATTAGTGTATCTGATGGTAAAAGTAGCCACGGAACAGATTAGGATGCAAACGACTTGAAAACATGAGTTTTGCCCTCCGGTTAGTGATTAATGAATGAAAAAAAAAGTGTTATATTAACTGGATGGACAACACATTCAGTATAGCAAATAAAGTTATAATTATTTTATTCCTCTCACAAATAATTGTTGATACAATGATTCTCTGCCTTCAAACTGAGTGAAGGCAAAGGATCCGAATGATGGGATGAGATGATGATAGTGTGTGGTTTGGTAATCACTTTGCTACCCAAAGAAATTATCACAGTTGGACAATCCTGGTCACCTATTTGATAATTAGAATGGTCATAAAAATCCACATGGGGGTGCATTAGTCACATGTAGAATCTCATGCACCAACCTTGCAGTCCAATGATTTTCTCAGGAGTGCTTCCCTTCGGTTCTTAGATGTGAGAATCATGACAATGTAGTTGTTAGAAGTGGAGATACTTTTAGTGACCCTTAATTTATGTGTTGTTTTTATTTCTTTAGTTAGCAAACATTGATACAAACATGTTGCAGGGTCAGTGGTTTCTCTAGTCAAAAAGATTCTCTTTGAAAAGCATAAAGTTGAGTATATTAATTATAATGTAATCGAACAATTTATTTTTGTAAATGGTTACAGTGGTAATGAATTTTTCAGTACAGCCCTAACACTCCTAACTGAGCTCGGAAAGCATCCCACCAGAACTAGTGCATCTTTTAGTTTTCTTTTAAAAATAATTTATGTTTTTCATATTAAAAGATTTCTTTTCACTATATCTTAATTAGTTTTACATTTATATAATTTAACATGTGATTTTTGTTATCAATAAAAAAATGTATAAATCTCAAATATTTAGTATGCAAAATACTCAAATAAAATCATATTAGCTTAACATATCTTTCAAAAACAACTTGATAGTATATCATT
>BCLG01000217.1:65657-80333 GCA_001602295.1 Zoysia matrella
GGCGGGGAGCACGTCTGCGTGCCGGCAAGGATGGCCGCGCGGTCCGGCGCCGACCTGCTCGTCCCGCCCGCGTTCGCCGGGCTCGCTGTTGGCGCCTCCGCGTGCTTCGTCCGAGCGCTCGCCATCGGCCGCCGGCACGACGAGTACTAGCCGTCCCGCCCGGAGCTGATGGGCAGCGTTGACTGACGTGTCGCAGGCTCTGGTTCTTCAGTTTTTCTTCCCGCGCAATATGCACTTTTCTGATTGGGAATTTGGCATGTGTTCATGCAGAACCATATGCGATTTCATCACTAGCTCGTGACCTGTACATACCAGGTTATTAATCTGATCTTTTCTGTACTCACAAAAACTTTTTTTCGGGGTCAAACTCACAAAAACTCACTGCGAAAAATATTCACACAAAATATTTGTCACCATTTGTGCATGGTTGTTCTGTTGTGTTTGTCAAACCTGTATTCTCCTAACATCAAATAAGCAGTTCATCTGCCATCTCAGCTCAGAAGCATGTTTGGTGAACCACTAAACTACTGCTAATCCTCGTCAAAGGCAACGTTAGCTCCTCCAAATCCATGCACATGCGTAATTGTCACAGTTCACCTATCACTTACAACAATGGAAGTGTGTGCGATTTCACCTAGGCAGCCGGGTGCACGCCGCCACAGCTTCCTTACCCTGTCAAGCTCCTCCGCGACCTCGCGCATGGACGGCCTCTTCTCGCTGGAAATCTCAAGGCACCTCTTGGCCAGCGCGGCGAACGTCTCGAGCACCTCGCCGCCGACCTCTCCCTTGATCCGCGGGTCCACGAGCTCGTCGAGCCGGCCGCTCCTCTCCGCCGCTAGGAAGTGCGCGGCGAGGCTGCGCTCCTCCTCCGGCGCGGCGAGGGACAGCGCCTTCCGGCTCGTGAGGAGCTCGAGGAGCACGACGCCGAAGCTGTACACGTCGCTCCTGTCCGTGAGCCGGCACGTCTGCATGTACTCCGGGTCGAGGTAGCCGCACGTGCCCTGGACCAGCGACACGAGGTGCGCCTCGTCGGTGGCCGGCGCCAGCGCCGCCGACGACGCGCCGAAGTCGGACACCTTCGCGGCGTAGCACTCGTCGAGGAGAATGTTGGCGGACTTGACGTCGCGGTGGATGATGGGCGGCGACGCCGTCGAGTGCAGGTACGCCAGCGCCTCGGCCGCCTCATGCGCGATCTTGAGCCGGACCGCGAACGACGGAGCGCCGGAGTCGCCGTGGATGAGCTGGTACAGCGTGCCGTTGGGGATGAACTGGTAGACGAGCATCGGCACCTCCACCTCGAGGCAGCACCCGTAGAGCTTGACGATGTTGCGGTGGTTCACCTGCGAGAGGATCAGCGCCTCCTTCCCGAACTCGCGCCGCTGCCGCCCCGCATCGCCGCCCGCGACGGCCTTGCACCGCTTGATCGCCACCGCGCGGCCGTCCCTGAGGTCACCGCGGTACACGGTGCCGTTCCCGCCCTTGCCGAGCACGTGGCGCTCGTCGAACCGGTTGGTCGCCTCGTCCAGCTCCTCTTTCGTGAACACCGTGAAGGAAAGGTGGCCGCCCTGGTGCCGCGACTTCAACTCCTCGAAGAGGAGGAAGCCGCCGTGCTGCTTGAAGTGACGCTTCTTGATGGCGTCGAGCCGCCACTTCTCCCGGATCGTGTAGGAGCAGGACATGCCGACGACGAGCACCACAACGGCGATACCTCCGCCTGCATAAGAGAGTGTCGATCGGCATCGCAAGAATGTTATAGCAACGATCGATCAATGCAAAAAAAAAAAAAAAAACAGACAGCGTACCGATTACAGCTACCCATTTGAGATCGTGGCATTTGTGGCTTCCGGGTTTGTTTCGACAGAAGGCAAGACGGGAGCATGGATACTTGTCACCCTTTTCTTTACACTCATTTATGTCTGCGAAGACAACACTAGAAAATTTTAAAAATAAGATTGAAATTCATTTGAAAACTTTAGCAAATTTTGATGCTGGTGCAACTTCAGATGGAGGAAAATTTGACCTTGGCAACCACCACGACCACGAAGGTAAGGATTTCCTTGGTACCCTTCGGCGCACCTGCAGAGATACCCCGTTCCGTTCTCGGAGTCGCGGCACTCGCTGTTCTCGCTGGCGCAGGCGTACGCCGCCTTGTTCCTCTCCGCCTCCCGACAGCTCTCGTTGCCCGCCGTCCAGTCCAGCACCGCAGACACTTGCTTATCGCCGGCGCCGGCGCCCAGAAGCTCTTGAATGGTCGGGAGACTCGGGAACGCCTTCTCAACCAGCATCACGCCGCTGCACGTACTGCTAGAGCTTTTATTGGTACTGACCTCGGAGCTCATGTTGCCGTCGTCGTTGAGGAAACTCATATCGAAGTACAAGATCCTCGAAGGGATCGGCGCCTGGCAGCACCCGTCCGTGCCGTTGCACGAGCTGCTGCCGGCGCCGACCGCCGGCAGTGTACCACCGTTCAGGCACACGGCTTGGCACCCCGCCCAGTACGAGTTGTTGTAGTCGCTGTCCCACATGTTGACGTACGCGGAAGCGTTGCAGCCGACCACAACGAGCCGGTTATCGGCGCCCGAGACGCGAAACACCGACGAGTCGTAGGTCAGGACGGTGGGCAGGTTGCTGCCCGTGCACCCGCGGCCGCGGATGACCGGGCTGCGCACGACCATCTTCCCTTGGAGCTCGTTGATGCGCAGGACCTCGAAGCCCCCGCCGACGGTGGTGAGCCGGGGCGCGCCGTCGGTGGTTTTGTTGCAGACGAGCTCGAAGGACCGCTGGCGATTCCCCGTGTCGAGGTAGCAGCCGGGGCCGATGCCGAACGGGTACGGCATGTCCACGTCGCCGCACTGCTTCTGGCACGCCGCCACCACGGGCGACACCAGCGCGGCAGCGGCGAGCAGTGGAAGCAGGAGCATCGGCACCTTCATTGTCGTCGTTGCGTTGCTTCGACTTATGCCTTGCTTGGCGACAACTGTCTAGTGTCTTCTGTATTTACATATATAGACGCGGGGGTATTCGTACATGTGCATGGCACTCTACAGCTAACTTGACGCGTTATGAAATGCTCCTACTAGTTTCTTCGTTACACGCCAACTGGTTTGACTCGTGTTGAAATCCTTAGGGTATCATACCAGACGAGGCAGTCGCTGACACATAAGGTCTAGGTCTACGCATCAGCGACTGCTCTCGTCAGTGGGCACTACCTCAAACGATCCGGTTCCGCCCGAATCACGCGTGTTAATTCAGATTGGTTAGTTGTTCCTGGTTAATGAGTTAACAAAGTGTCTCATAAGTAATTGACACTCTACATGTGCTAATCACGGTAGTTGGCACACGATTCGAGGAAATATATTTTGGTTCCGAGCTCATGATCACGTCCACCGAAGTTTTGAAAGCTACGGCAATGTACACACCTCTTTCATCATTTCTTTTGGTTAAAGATGCTTGATCCTATCGATTAGGTAAAGTGTTGTATAGCAAAGTGCCTTGGCCAGCAAGAAAGGAGGCCGGCCATATGATATAGAGG
Organism: Zoysia matrella; assembly: GCA_001602295.1. NCBI lineage: Eukaryota > Viridiplantae > Streptophyta > Magnoliopsida > Poales > Poaceae > Zoysia > Zoysia matrella. Next base: position 69,190 of record BCLG01000217.1, read on the forward strand.
GAATGCTTTTGATATATAGTAATCCATGTTGGGGTTCAGTGAGATTGTGGATTGAATACTGTTTACTACATCCGATTCTTGAATTGTAGTCGTTATTGAGTAATATCATCATTTTCAACTATGTCTTATTTTATAAAAAAATTAAATGCATAAATTATAGGTTAGGTTTCAAATTCATTTTGATGATAAAGCAATTATAAAAATATAATATTTACCATATTTTTTAATACGATCAAATATAATATTAAAAGTTAACAACAACAACAATTTGCTCTTAAACAGAGCAGATGAAGAAGCAGTAGGGGTAGTACACACTAGATACAGATTACAAAAAGACCAGTGCATTAATGCTCAGGTGTTCATACATGATGCTTATTATGCTTAACTACAAATAGTTCTCAGGGGGCGTAAAGATGGTCACGCATGTGGGTATGTTCAGGTCTACCCCAGATTCCTGGAAGAGACGCTTTTGATTGCCGCCCAATTTGGGCATGTAGTAACGTGATAAACGAGACCGAATCGTCTGTACGTGTAGAAAGGAGTCAACAGAGATTAGAAGCATTTGGTAGCTGGCACACACACTGGTATTTTTAACCCTCGACCCCGTTCGTGGCCTGTCCAAACACATTAAATTCACAGTTGCGGAACTTACTGGATTCAAAGACATTCAGCTGAATGCCCAAAACTTTGTAGAAAAATTTTGAACATATACATAAGTATTTGCTATTTGTGCATACACACAAGCAAATGGGCAAGAGAAGCCTCCGCGCCACGGTAGACATGAGGACATCAGGTCATCAATAGACAATAGGTTGTTTTCTTGGCCATAGACCAGTGGCACAGTGGACATCAGGTCATCAATTAATCTAATTATAATTTTGCTGCATTTGATAAGCACTTGCTTAAACTAGCTCAGTTCTACTCCCTCCATCCCAAATTATAAGTCTCTCTAAACTCCTTAAAATTTCTCAAATTATAAGTCGTTTTCATTTTTCAAAATAATTTTTTTTCTTCTCAATACATCTCTACTTTATCTCTCTTCTCCTCGTTTTCAGAACATCTTATTTTTTCCGCTTTTCAGTTCTCATGCTATCCAAAACAACTTTTATAAAAAGAGACAAAGGGAGTAAATCTTATGGATATCCCAAGCACATATTTGGTATATCTAAAATACCAAATCACAATCTTTATTAATGATATGCATAGAAATAAAAGGTTTAGAAAGGTGAAAGATCATGGTGAGCTTTCAGTAATCCTTGTTAAAACATAAGAGCAGTTTATATCCTTTCGTTTACAAGCTTCTCAAGTTGATGCTTGTTTTTGTCTTTTATCATCATATTTAACCATTTGTATTATTTAAAATTAGTTTAAATGTATAAAGTTATGTCATATATTTGAAAATATTTATTAATAAAATAAATTATAAAAAATATGATATTTATTATATTTTTAAATAAAATAAATAATCAAATATAACGTTAAAAGTCAACCATGACAATAATTTAAGAACAAAATAAGTAGAGAAAAAAAAACAGGGGCAGCACACTTTCTCTGCACACACTGCTTGAAGATTATAGAAGGACCGGTGCATTTAGTGTGCTCAGTTGTTCACATATGATGGCTATTACTCTTTTCGTCTCAAATTATAAATCATTTTAGACTTCTCAAATTTTCTCAAATTATAAATTATTCTCACTTTTTAAGACACTTTTTTCTCTTTTTAATATATCTACACTCTACCTCTCTCCTTCTCTTTTTCAAAATATTACATCATTTTCACTTTTTTTTTATTTTTGTGCCCAGCTTTAAAATCATATTTGTTTACGCATGACTCCCTCTTGTCTCAATACAAGTGAGGTTTTAGGTAGAATGCGCGCCTCCCAATGATCAAAGCATTTTACGATCCTACCTTTCTCACCTACTGTCTCGTTCTCCTCGTCGTTCCTCTTCCGCCGAGCTTGCGACCGCCACAAAGGGGAGGAGGAGCTCGTCGGGGCCGCCGACGTTGCATCGCAAGTCATCGCGGCCGCCGTGGCATCACTCGTTGTCAGGGTGCCACCGGGCCGCTCCTCTTCGGGGCCGCCGCAGATTTGAGGCGCCAGCAACAGATGAGCACGAAGCGTCCCGTAGAGCAGGCCGCCGCTCCTTGCCGAGCTCTGCAGCCGCGCGCCGCCGCTGCATGCTCTGCACCCACCGCCATCGCGATGCCGCTTCTCATCGAGATCCATTGTCTGCCGCTTCGCCGTGCCGCCCCTCCGCCGTGCTGGGAACAAGGGCAGAGGGCAGGAGCTCGAAGCCCTCCCTGGCCGGGGGGAGGGGGGGGGGAAGCTCGCTTGGAACAAGCCAACTAATAGGAGAAGAGTAAATGTAGAACGATGGTTTTTTTCGAGACGGAAGAAGTATAGCACGACGAAGAGAGTATGTTCAACTACAAATACTCCTAGTTCTCAGTGGGCATAAAGGTGGTCGCGCGTGTGGGCCTTCCCCAGATTCCTGGAAGAGACCGCTTTTGATTGCTGTCCAATTTGGGTACGCAGAGCAACGTGATAAACGAGACCGATCATCTTTGCGTGTAGAAAAGAGTCAACGGAGACGAGAAGCGTCACTGAACGACGGTGGACCAAGCGTAAAGAAGGAACTCCGGCCACAACCTTAAAAGGGCACTGTTACATGACACAAACGCCAATTTGCTCCTGCCTGATGCGCACCTCCGAGACTTGTGCATATTTCTAGTGGGCTGAATTAGTGATAATATAGTACGCCTTACATAAATTTAGTTTATTATTTTAAATTTTAAATGTATTTTTCTCTTAAACCGTAACTAATTAGTACTTGATTTTGTTTGAACCATCATATTATTTTTAATTAATATAAAAAATAAGGTCCCATATGATATAAATTTTTTAAAATATTTTTAAAATTTGATCCCACATGAATATAGGTTTTAAAATAATGTATTTAAATTTTTAGTTATTTGAATATTCCGTCGCAATGAAGTAATTCAATTGTTCTAGCAGTAAGTGTTTATTGTGCTAGTATAAATATTATAGTAATAAAAATAAAATATTCTAGATACTTTTATGTCAATGAGAAAAATAGAAATGGAAAATTTATAAGTAATTTTTCAAAACGAAAAGAATAGAAAGGAAGAAAATTGCAAAGAAAGAAAATAAAAACAAAATAAATATAAAAGAAAAAGGGAAGCAAATTGTTTTGTTGGTAAGATTCAATTGTTCCAATGGTTGCAATACACTGTTCTATTTATAAAAATTAATTGTTTCGATAGTAAAATCTATTTTTTAAAGAAATACTTTCACTAGATGCATGCATCAACGCATGAAAAAAGAAAATATTAAGATTACAATTATAAAAAAGAAAGCAAAAATAAAAATGGAAATATAAAAGAAATTAAAATGGGTGGGCAAAAATTAGAAAAAAATAAAGGAAAACATCGTTTTATGAAAGAGGAGAATTAGAAAGAAAAAAAACCCAGAAAATATCCCACAGTCTCAGCCCATCGGAACGCGCACACCAAATAAAAATGGCCTAAAGTCTCACCGCAAAGCACGCGTGGGAGATGTTACGGAAGACAAGCCTATTTTGGCAGGAATTTCACACACGTGAATTTTATAGAAATCAGTTCAATTTAAAAAAAAATATAGAAAAAAATCCTGCGTTTCAAAGAAAGGCTTAAATGTTTTCATAGAAATGTTGCAGTCCGTAAATAATTCACTAATTTTTTCATTTCAATGGAAGCTGGGGCTAGCTCGCGCACTGGTATTTTTAACCTAGAAATACTGGTCGCCATGCTCGGCGCGTCCAGACTCGTCAGATTTGTGGCACCGCACCGCGAAAAGTAGAGCGAATAAGCACAGGCCATCGTAGCGTTTAGAACAGCAATGATCCCAGCCTGATCTGATTGATCCAATTTATCATGCGAAATTGGTTGACAAGTGAACAATACCAGCCTTTTATTTATTTATTTTCTTTTTATATTTTTAAGGATATGGTCCTCTGTTCCTGGAGACTCTGCATGTTCCCAATTTCAAACGGATTGCAGGAGTTTGAAAAATATGTGTTCGTAGTCCACCTGATTACGACCCAAGAAATACTGCGATCTTGTTGTAATAGAGGGATCTTTCGGAGAGGACGAACGTTATTAGATCGATGAGTACTCCGTCGCCGGAGGAGCCGTGGTCGACGGCGCTCCGATCAGCTGCGCGAGGTTGATGGGCTCGGCGTCCCTCTCCGAGCCGTAGAAGAAGGCTTGCACGGCTCGGCGGTAAGCGGCCTGCGTGCCGTGCACCTCGTCCCAGAACAGGTACGCGTCGCGGTCTGCGCAGAGGCTGCCGCCGCCGACGGAGGAGCACTGCACCTCGCCGTTGAACCTGCCGCCGCCGCAGCACGCGACCTCCACCTCGCGCAGCCCCGCCGTCGCTGGGTCCGCGATCATGTCGGAGAGGACGTTGTACAGGCCGGCGATGGAGTACCTCAAGCCCGGCATGGCGGAGCCCGCCGCCATCTCGGTCCGGAGGACGGCGTTGAACATCTGCGACAGCGTGTTGCCGTCCGCGTCGCAGTCGCCGGTCGCCGTGATGGCGCGCTGGCTCGGCAGGCACCCAACGGGCAGTATGTCGAGCAGGACCAGCTTCCGTGCTCCCCGCTCGTACAGCTCCTGCACGGGCGCAGATATCATCGATACACATAGCACAGTCTCAACACCTCGTTCTTTATCGTTTGACTCTGTTCACGTGCTGAGTTTATATATGGGCATCCGTACTGTCGGGATCGCGTGCCCCGAGTAACTAACAGATCGCTCCGACGTGAGAAAATCGGAGGTCGGATGACACGGGCTCCGACCCCTCCGCGACGACCTACGGCGGTTATCTCATGGCCGCGCAAGGGCGCGAAGACCCCGGGCTCCGAGGATCAACACTCGGAAGCGACCCCAAGAGGCAGGTACCACGTTATGGTACATTTACTCCGGGAACTAGCTGCCATCCGTCCCGACGAGACAGAACGAGATTCACCACGGTGACACTCCAGCAGAAAACTGCGACGACTGCCAGATACGATGGGACAGCACTGTAGCTAGCACAGTAGCGCCGGACAGGTATCACGGTACCTGCCGACGTGCCCGACGTGACGGGTCATGACCGCACCTGAACGGAACGAAGTGATGTCGACAACGACGGAAGGGTCCACCTGTCGGCGAGACGGCAGGATCGCGTAGGACCCATTGCATGTAACTTCAGGGCTCTCCCTGTATAAAGAGAGGCCCGGAGAGCGATAGAGAAGTAAGTGGAACACCACACTAAACATGTCCCGATTTTCCCACACCTAGGGTCCTCCCGCGAAGAGAGGCCCCCGTCTTGTAACATTGTCCTTAGATAATCCGCTCCTTGGGCGAAAAACCCCCTTAGTCCACCTCAGACTAAGCCATATCGAATCTGAAGGCATACCGTCTCTCACGATCGTATCTTTACTGTATCGGTGGTCAGAACGCCGACACGTACGTTGATGTAGATGTAGTCGGCAACCATGCCGGCGATGAAGGCGGGCGCGTCGCTCATGGGGAGGCCGCCATTGTCAAAGGCGCTGAAGTCGTTGCCGCCGGTGCTGATGACGAACAGAGACCGGCCCAGGAGCTCGTCCAGCCTCTCGCGGCCCACCAGGCCGGCCCGGAGGATTCGAGCCTTCGTCTTCCAGAACAGCTCGACTTGCTGGCGCAGGCTGATCGTCCCGTTGAACTGCAAGCAAAAACACTTCGCTCGATTCTCTATCTTTCTCAGTCTCTGCTCTACGCACCGTTTTTTTTACGTACACAGTAAAATATACTCAACTCTACTCTTTAAAAAGCATAGCTTTTTTTACGTTCACGGTAAAATATCTCCGACAGAAATAGTTTATACTACGTACACACAAAAATGCACTCAAATTTATTACATTTTACGAATCCGACGGATCAAATCTTTTTATACACCTCTTAAAATTTAACAGATAAACTTTTCTAGATCACCTAAATATTGGAATCACGTGGACCGTTGTTAGTTAACAAAAATATAGCTACTCGAAATAAATATAAGAGATTTAAAAAAATTATTAGAAAACAAAACAAATTCGTTTTCTATTAATATTATAAACAGTTTTCTACCTGTGTACTTACATTTGAATCCCATTATACGGTGAGATTCGTTTTGTAACAAACAAACTACTCTGGTTCACACTAAAGTGTAAACGATGCTAAAGACAAACTACTCTGTTTTGTAAACAACCTATAATAGAAAAAGGAACTTGCAACATCGTTTTGTAAGCGCGCATGTCATGAGCTAAAGAGAAACCCAAAACATACGCTCCAAATTCTATTAATAATTCAATAATATGAGATCAATGTCTACTTATGTTATTAGATCAAATCTAATATCACGGGCATTGAGACTTTTCAATCTAATACTAGCATATCTAAATCTTAGACATCCACGTTTTGAAATATACTTAAGATTAAATTTCTGCTACAATTATTAAAGTATCAAAAATAATAAGTGTAAAATAATAAGTGTAAAGAGGATATATAAAATTTTTAAAGCACATCAAATTTTAGATATGATGCATATAAAAGTTGAATAATTATTTTATATTTAATTTTTTAATGAAAATTTTGAAATTTTAATATTAATATATTATTTAAAACTGTAGCATTAGTATAGATATCGGGACCAGTCTTCTATAATCGCAATGAGGAGGAGATGAATGGATGCTCACGGTGGCGTCGAGGATGCCGGACCCGCCGGAAGCGTAGTTGGCGCCGACGCGGCCTCGGAGGAGGTCCAGGCTTGACAATGGCGTCAGCGAGAGGTAGGCCGGTGGGCTCATCTTGAATCCCACATGTTGTGCTGCACAGGTGCCCACATATTAGTCCAATTGAAACCGAAACATGCAGTTTCGAGCAAGCATCACAGGGAAAAGAGAATGGAGTCCAACAACTCTGGCAAGGGAGCAGAGTATCTGGTGTCCTGATGATCGCAGAGCAGGCAAAAGGCACTGGATTCTGAACTCGGAGGAGAACGAGAGTTGCGCGTCGGCGCCGGCCGCGGGGCAACCGGTGCCGGGAGTCTTGAGCACAACTTGGGAGAGGAATAGCGAGAGGAGTATCGAGCTCGCGGAAAACTTTTACCGATGATGTCGGCGAGGTTGAACCCGTTGGTGAAGCGGCCGGTGCGGTGGAGGACCGAGCGCGGGAGGTCAACGCCGTTCGGGGGCAGCGCGCGGGGCACCGGCGGCGGGAGGAAGTCGTTGTTGCCGGCGTCCACGAGCGAGTCGCCGAACACGTACATCGCCGGCACGGTAGTGTTTCCGGTGGCGTACGCATCGACATCTCCGTCAGCCGCCGAGGCGCAGAGCGCGGCGGCGAGCACCAGCAGAGCACCGACGACGGCCGGCGCCGACGACGACGCCGTGCCGGCAGATGCGACTGTCATGAGCAGTAGTGAGTAGGTTTAGCAGGTGAGGAGAGCGGGCCCGTAGGTGTGCTGTGTGCATCAGCCGCACAAGAAGACGTACGGTGTGTGCGCGCGCTGTGGGCTGCGGTGCACCACATAAAAAGCCTCGTTTTCCAACGTGGAACATGCGTTGCAAGATTTTGTTTCCCGATGTGGACTGCGGGGCATGACAAGTGATCCTGTTTGTGTTCCGCTTATCATCATCTACTCTATCCGTCGTATTTAACAATTTGTTTTATTCAAAATATTTATGCAAATATAAAACTAAATTAGCTACGGAGTATGTGTAAAGTGTCTCTAGTGATGAAATAATTCACAAAAACTAAATATTATTTTCACTATTTTTTAATAAANNGAATGACACTGGCAGTAGTCCTACATGTAGGTAGTACTCAATCCGTTCTACTTATAAATAATGTTTTTGATTTTTTAAAATCATTTTTAATTATTTATTTTATTCAAAAAATTTGTAAAAATATTATTTATTTTATTGTAAAATAATTTATTATCATAAGTACTTTAAACTTGACTTATTTATTTTTGTATTTTTTAAATTTTTAATAAAATAAATGATTAAAAGTTGATTTAAAAAGTCAAAAACCTCACTTAAAATGAGATGGAGGAAGTGCAATTTATATCATCCCCTCATCCATTTATGTTTTTAGGGTAGATTAATTAATACTCCTTTCATCCTAGTAAGTGACATTGTTGACTTTTTTAAATCAAGCTTTGACCATTTGTTGTATTTACAAAAATAAATAAGTCAAGTATAAAGTATTTTTTAATAATGAATCATTTTATAATAAAATAAATAATATTTTTATAAATTTTTTGAATAAGATGAATAGTCAAATATTGATTTTAAAAAATCAAAACGTCACTTATAATGATGAGACGGAGGGAGTAATAACTATTGCACCAAGATTAGCAAAAAAAATCACACAACAATACACAAATGAAAGTTTAGCAGCTGAGGCTCGGTTCAGCTGCACTGTTTTTTTTTTTTTTTTTTTTACCAATGCGGCGGCTGCGGTTGTCTGATGACCAAACGAGAGTCTCTTTCTACTACAGTAAATGTAGTTGCATCGTAGCCTTGATGGGCTTAAATCTGAACTCTGACATCTTAGCTTTGCGTCGTCTTGACCCAACTTGGCCCGGAAACGAGCCTACGCCGTCCTCCGCGGGAAAGGCTCTCCCGTTTCCCGCCAAAAGCACAAGAAAAATCAACCCCCTGCTCCCCTCTCCCAGTCTCCCGCCGCCGCCCCGCCCGATCCAGTGCGCAGACGACCTCAACCAGCCAAGCAAACCCTAGCCCGCCACATGGAGATCGTGCGATCCCACCGGCAGCTCGCGGCCGCCGGAGGAGGCGGCGGCGGCGGCGGAGGCGGCCTGCCCACCTACCGCGCGGCGCCGCAGCTAGAAGTGCGGCTGGAGGAGTTCGAGCTCTTCGCCATCGACCGCCTGCGAGGTGCGGTTTCCGGTGCTCCTCTCCTTGCTAGGAGGATCTCCCTTCGGTTCCTTACTCGGATCCGGCTTATTGATGGGGCGCGGTGCGACTTTTTGTTGTGCAGTTCTGAAGGGGATCTCGGATGGGCTCTCGCGAGGGAAGAGGCCGGAGGAGATGGAGAAACTGGTGAGTGGGTTTCGCCTTCTGCTTGCTTGTTTCGGGGGGACATTTTGGGGGAGGAAACTATTTTTCAGCATTTTCTTGTGAATATTTGGATTTGTATATTTGATGTACGATTCACTGAATCTCAAGGTTGTTCAGGACTTGAGCGTTTGTTCGATAAAATTTGACTGGGACATGGGAATTAGCTACCTCAGACTCTTTCTGCTCCACATTTCGTATTTTTTATGATAATTTTATTATGCGGATGTCAATAGTTTGTATCACTGCTTGAGATTTCATACTTTGTAAATGTAGCTTTCAACTATATGCAGGATTAGCTGCAATTCAAATCACTACTTTTAGTTGATGCCTTCCCTGTACATTTCAGTTATATAATACGGAATTTCAAAAGATCTGGTTGGGGCCTTGACATCGGAGGATGACAATAGATGAGAATTTTATTTTTATGCAAAAATGTTTACTTCTGTGCTTTACATTTTAGGTCAGTGAGTTGTGGAAGGCGCACATGAGGCACCATGATCCAGCAGAGACATTGAACAAAGACATAATATCTCACTTTGTGCTCCGTCTTGTCTACTGCAGAACGTACGCTTGGCATTCTCACATGCATATTCCATAGACTGCGTTAGCCTTCTATATTATCTTGTAGTTTATTTATAATTACTGAAAAAAATTTCGTATGCACCCCCAGGGAAGAATTGCGAAAGTGGTTTCTTTCTATGGAGACCACACTTTTTCGGTATCGTTTTCGGCTTGAGATTCCTGAATCACAGGTGACGTTCCATTTATCATATAATTTACAAGGGAAATAATTACCTTCAAGTGTTAATTTTTCATCTATTTTACAGAGGATGCTTATGAGTGAGTTTCAATTGCCATACAAAGCATTGCCAAACTCACAATTTGAGGTATGCACAATGACAACTTAACAGAACTGATGAGGGCATGTACATTGGTGCTTAACATTGTCTTGGGCCTTTTCCTGTTTGCGCTCTACAGCAATAAAATATTTCTGTTTTGATTTTTAGGCTGTAAAAGACAAGCTGAGCCAAGTTGCACGTTCCATTGGTCAGTCTACAAGTGGTATGAAAAAATATGTCTGCAATGGATTTTTGTTTACAAAACTGATAAGGAATGATATGGATGTGGAAATATCCAATTCATCACCACTTTTTTTTTCATTTGACTTATTTTTGTTATTTATATTTTTTGCATTCTTTTGTAAATAAAGGTATTCCTCTTTATATGATTATCGAATAAAACTGTTAGTACTTCAATTTTTCATCAATTTTCCCTGCTCATTCTGCCATTGAGCGGATTGTTGTGCTAGTATCTAGATCCTTTTTCTCACTAGGAGCTAAATTCGTTTTACGCTTTCCTTTTTGCAGTTGAATCTGTGTTCTTCAAGGTATGTGTCTAGTATCTTTTTTGCCTTTAAGCTCCACTCATGTACAGTTATTTTCATAATTTGTTCATATGAATTATATGAGAATCCCATGAAGGTACCTTTTGAAGAAGTTCCTGATCTTGTTGCCAGCCGCCGGGTATTTCTTTCAAAAGGTTATGCCTATGTTGCGATGAGCCAGGTTCGTTATGAACATGAGAATGACACATTCTCTTCATATTTTAATTTATTCCCGTGATGAGCATGTGTGTATTGTCTGTTTTAGGTTGTTTCACTTGTGGTTACCCAATTCCGCTGCAATATCTCGAAGGCACTGGTTTTAACAAATAGGTATGTTGTACACATGTTTTACTTTTCTTATCAGCCTACCCTACACAATATGTTTGGGAACTGTAATCATACTCCCTGGGGTTACTTTTAATTATCATTATAGGATTCAAATAATTATTAGTGGTACTCATGTGTGTTAACCAAATATCATTATCATTAGCACCTCCAAGCTCTGATGCATGAAAGAATTTAATATACAGAAAATGGACAGCAACCATTAAGGAACAAGAAAAGGATAGGTTGACTCCTGTGAGTATCAGTGTGTCAGTTCGCTATCTTT
>BCLG01000217.1:80343-115533 GCA_001602295.1 Zoysia matrella
TTGGACCTGATTACTCTCAGGTAGTATTTCACATACATGCATCACATGCACTATTTATTTTCTTTAACTGTTGTTATTTTATCGTTTAATTTTTCATTTTCCTAAATGTAATACGGCTCCATACAGCCAAAGGATGCTGTTGAAATTTCTCTGAAGGATATTGACAAACTGGCTGCAAGTTCATTCCCACTTTGTATGCGCCATATGCTAGATAAGGTAACATATACCTTAAAGTTCCATCATAGATATACTTGCCTTGTGACCCCTTTACTCACTGTTTGCTTTTATGTTGCAGTTGAGAGAGAACCATCATCTGAAGCATGGTGGTAGAATGCAGTTTGGTCTTTTTCTTAAGGTAGATACTTGATGAGTGAACTAGACTGAACCCTACTTTTATTGGCACCTAAAGTTATGACACATTAGTATAATTCTATTTTTTTTTAACTCAGGGTGCTGGGCTTAAGTTGGAGGATGCACTTGCATTCTGGCGAGCGGAATTTTCTCAGAAGGTACCTGACATAATGTAGATATGCAACTGTATTTTTTGAGAAGCTGCAATATATAGACATTTACCAAAATATGTAACTACATCATTCTTTAGTTCTGCATGATCAAACAATATGATATAAACAAACTATTTAAGCAGTTAATGTCCCCTGAGTTGAACAGCAATCAGAATTTCTATTGCTTCATTGATGGTGTATCTTTTGATAAGGTTGGTTCAGAGCGGTTCGACAAGGAGTACGCTTATAGTATCAGACATAATTATGGAAAAGAAGGAAAACGGACGGTAACTGGCTCATCTGATATGTTTAACTTGAAAGGGCGCTGGAAGTGTTGCTTACTCTTACAAATGCTGCTTCAGGATTACACTCCATATTCATGCCAAAAGATCATTTCTGCAACACCTGGTGTTGGCGATCACCATGGTTGCCCATATCGACATTTTGGGTACGATCTCATCCTCATAGTGAACTTTCTGTTAGCAGCAGCACCTTGTATCTTTTAAGCAGAGCAATGTGCTACAGTCATTACTGCCTCTAAGCAGAAGAATGTGGTATAGTCAATTAGTCATTACTACTACCACTGTGATGTCATCTTGTCTACTCAGTCCTGTTTTTGTCCAACTTAACCTTAGAATTCCTCGGATGATTATAGTTACTTCATCATTCAAATGTGAAATAATTTAGCGTGCTGGTTTTGTGCCTTCGCCTGCCATAATGCTACCTACTTTGTATACGTCATGTGTTTGCCTTTGCCTTGCTTCAATTGTAGGGAAGAGAATTTACGGGCAGCTCTCAACAAAATGGGTGTTAGTGGACATGCATTGGAAGATATAATGGCGAAAGTGAAGAACAGGCATTACCAGGTGCTTTATATGATAATTATTAGCTTAATTAAACAATAAGTCGAACTGATCTGACTTTTGGCATAATGAAATATACAGCTAGCTTGCACGATGACCTTCGAAGCAACACATGGTGTCTCATGTGATACTGGAATCAATCATCCAAATCAGTATTTCAGTGAAAGCCAGAAAGTCTTGCGAGCCAAAGTGAGTATTAAGAGTTTTTTCATAAACATGTGCTTAGTTGTTTTTTATCAACACAACAGTCTTTCCAAGCTAACAAGTGTTACTCGATCCACAGAATCAAACAGCACAGAGCCAATCAGCAGCATAAATTACTCTCACAGAGTGTCCATCTCCAACAAGGTAGCAGGTTTCTATACCACCCTTTTATTCTATTGCATCCTTGCTTGGCATTCTGTCCTCTACTGTTAAGTGTTAACCCTTCAAACAAATCATGACTCAATACAGTTATAATCTGCAATGATAAATAGCAAGGAGCACACTGTTTACTGTTTAGGGCCAGTTGTTTTTAAAGTTATAAATGCTCAAATTTCTCATGTCACTCAACTCTGATAAATTGGAAATTGATGATCTTTCAGACTTGGCTCTCAACAGTCTGATTATTAAGCCCGTTTCTTTTCTTCGACTTTGGAAGCATCACATATATTATGTGCTTGGTAAAATTCTGCACTTCGCGTTAGTTTAAAGTTTAAACTACCCAAGAACATGGAGCCTATTGTATTTGTTGTATTTTGATTTGCCTCGCTTTGTTAGACTGCGTTAGTGGAAATTTCTTTTAATCCTTGGGATAGTATCTTCTAAAACTGTGAACAGAACAGTCTTTGTTTCTAGAATTATGATGGTTTTCTACTAATGATATTGTAATATCTGCACACCAGATTTGTGCAGGTAAGCGTCCAATCAAGATATGCACCTGCTGTTGGTGACCAGACGCTGCTGACTGAACTTTGATGCCTTACGGGAGTACGGCTGCTCATGAATTCATGCTGCGGCCTGTCCTGACCAGCAAGCGATGGCGTCACTGTATACTAGTAGTAGAGGCCTAATGTATTGTGGAAACAAAACGAAGAGATTCCTTGCATATATAGTGGGTGTGCGTGTGCACGCTATAATTTTAGTGAAAAGAATGTAATTTTGCCTTGTACTGTAGCCTGTGATGTAGTACAAACTTGAAGCCAGTATTCGTGGTGGGTCTCAGCTTTGCTGCGGTGAATAAACAGGAATGACGCAAAGGAGATGAAGAGCCCAATGGTGATCAAAATAAGGATGGTTTGGAGCGTGATGGTTGGGCGCAGGAAGAAATGACTGCTATGGCACCTGACTGCCAGACCTTCAGTTGCGCAAAGGCCGCCTCCTGCATTTGCCATTTCCTCTAGTTTGAGTTGAGTATTCGGTCAAGATAAAGTATTGACCCACAAAATAAAATGTTTGAAAATACTTGAAATATTTAAAGAACGAATTTTTATAGGCTAACGAATGACATTAGAACACATTATGCCATATGTGTACGACTGCAGTCCAACTGTTCAAGTAATGCACTTAGCCGCCTATTCAGGACACCATCACCAACACCCCACAAGGCCCCTATGAATAGTAGAACCACCGCTGCTCCAAGCACTCCAGCCATTGGACTGGGCAAGAAAATGAGTAAATTACAATTCACATGTACGCATGCAGAATAAATTTGCAGAAATCAGACCTGTAAAATAGTAGCAACCAGAATAGGACTATGGCCTGTACAATAGCTCCGACTAACACTATAGATGTGGCTGAAAGAAGTCCGGACGTCAAACGTGCAGCGACCAATGAACACTGCAATGCCAGGCATGTTCCAAATGTTATGTAAAACAACAGTATGGTCTATTACCATAAGAATCCTATTGCAAAGCTAAATATGCTACTCTTAGAAGGGGGATAATGGCTTCGTTCGCTGCAGATTTTTTCAGCGGTGACTGCATCTGTATGTACTATACTGCAATGAAATTTTCACTGCAGTTATAGTAAAAAAAAAAACGATACAGACGCAGCGGCAGTCTCATGAAACGAAGGATCGTTGATCCTTAAGAAGGGCAATAACGTATTTCAACATACCTCCAAATGTGAAATGTGCTGTAGCATTATCTCTTTTCTCATCTCTTCTGGATTGTAAACACATAAAAAAACAATGCCCACAATCATGCAACCAAGAGACAACAAACAACAGATTTTTACCTGTAACACTTCCATCATCCTGAAGTGATATAAGAACTATGAGTCAAACGATATGAAAGCTAGAGCTGTTTCTAAAGAACAAACAAAACGAAATGGAATCTCACAAAGCAGTCAAGATGAAGTTAAAGAAAGATCAAATCATGTTACTGTAGTGTAAATCATGAACCTCATATTAATTTTTGACACTAAGTATTGGTATCAGGAATCCAATTCATTAGATTTTAATCGAACAGTTAAGAAAATTTGCAAATTTAGCTCCGATGAGTTTAATAGCTCGCTGGTAGAGCGGCTCGGTGGGGAAAAAATTCTGTGGCATCGATGCCATGTGGCATCAGGTATCAACATTATCTAATCAGTGCTCATATTAATCACTCGTAATATCATATAACTAAAGTTAAGACCCTATGTCACATGACATCAATGCCACAAATTTTTTTTTCCTCTCGGTGAAGCCTCTACCGCCTGTTGGAGGCCGCCCAAGACTCCGCATCGAAGATTTATTCCCCTTTTAAAAAAAATTCCTCCCATCAAAGAGGGAGCAATGCTACATTTACGTACGAACGATACGAAATTGTTACGCACTATCTCATATCAAAGTGGAAGAAGTGGGCCCAAACAAGAGGAGAAAAACGTTGTTCGTAAGAATTCTGGGGGACTTGAGTATGTAACTCTAGCATTTCCCTCAAAGAGGAGCCGTCCCCATGTAGGAGTAGCTCACATATCAGCAGCCTCGCGCCCCCAACGAAACCCATGGGCCTTCACCAGCGAGTCAACGTCAAAGTAATTAGGCCAAAACAGAACGACTGTTGGTCCCACTTGTCGGAGAGAGAATAAAGCCCATCGCATTACCCGCGACAAGGCCAGAACATCGTTCTCCCGCTCCCGCGGCCATGTCGCCCGCCGCCACCTCCCTCGCGGCCGCCGCCGTCACGGGACTGACCGCGCCTGTCCGCCGGAGCCGCTGCCTACCGGTCCGCGTTTCCCCCTCGCCTCGCCGCTCCGTCGCCACGATGGCCGTCTCCGCGCCCGGTTCCGCCGCTAAGGCCTCGTTCCTCGAGCGCCGCGAGTCTGAGCGCGCGCTCCACTTCGTCAAGTACCAGGGCCTCGGAAACGACTTTATCATGGTGCGTAGTCCCAACACCCCCCCCCCCCCCCCAACACCTGTTTTGGAACTTTCCTCGAGCTATCACACCCCGCGCCATCTATTTAGGGCTGGCCTGCTGCCACAGTTTTCGTGCAAAATGAAATCGATAATGTTGCTTTTTTTTTCTTTCTGATTTCCCTGTGGATTCGTAGGTGGACAATAGGGATTCGTCGGTGCCGAAGGTGACACCGAAGGAGGCGGTTAAGCTGTGCGACCGGAACTTCGGCATTGGCGCTGATGGTGTCATCTTCGTCATGCCTGGGGTCAATGGCGCTGACTACACCATGAGGATCTTCAACTCGGATGGCAGCGAGCCGGAGGTGTGTGTATGCTCATTTCCTCTCACTGCTGTATTTTATAGCGTGGCAGAATTGTTCCTCTCCCATGTTGTGTTCAGTGTCATTTGTCGTGATTCTTCTGGGTAGATGTGTTGATCGTAACTAAGCTTAATGCATTACTAGCCGAGTTCGTAATGTTAGTCATCTCCAGTGGCGTAGCAAGATGAAGAACATGGTAGTTTCTAATGTTAAATTTGTGCTGATTTTATTTTTTTCTTTCCGATCCCTGTGAGCTGTTGCTGGCTGCACAAGGAGAAATGTATATGTGTACTTGTGAAGTTATTCAAATTCTTAAAATGACGCACAGAAGCAGAATTTAGCCTCCAAATGAACTGTGCTACCTTCCGGTCTTATAGTCTGCCTAACTTTCAGACTATGTGGACCGAGAACTATACTAATCTAATATATGACTGGAATTTATATACTGATTTAATCCATTGGCTAGAATATACTGCAGAAAGTAGTGTACCTATACAGTATACCCTGTTCACAATGTTCAGCCCTTCTGGACTGGAATTATGGACATATGCTATATATGTCTCACAGTCTCACTTCGTATCATGCATTGGGTTCTGGGGTAGTTCTCTTATAAATTGTAACTTGTTTTTCCAATCCAAAAACTCCTTTTTAGTCTATGATCAGAGATTTTTTTTTCTTCTTTTTGACTAACAATTAAGTAGCCTGAAGAACTGTTCTCTATATCTCAATGTTGCTGACAGGTCAACCCCTTATTTCTTTTGGTTTCAGATGTGTGGTAATGGAGTCCGTTGCTTTGCTCGATTTGTAGCTGAGCTTGAAAATATGCAAGGAACAAACAGGTAACAAATTCATGTATGGAGATTGCAGTATCCTTATAGAAAAATGAAAGAAAAAAAATCCAACTGTAAATTCAATCTGTTTTGCCTTTGGAATACACAAAATATGTGTATGGACCTTTAGATCGACCTTATTCTAAATTTACAATTAAGCACCAAACCATGAGAATGTCCGCAGTCATAAAGTTGACGATCTAGATGTTTTATTATTCTTTGTGGCCCCTGCAGTTATAGACTTTTCATTTTAATGTTTCAGCTTTACAATTCATACTGGTGCTGGGCTTATCATCCCTGAAATACAGAGTGATGGACAGGTAAATATTTTAACTCATTCATATATTTGCTCTGCTTCCTATAACTTTATAGTGCTATTAGTTTTGCTTGGGCTCAAACAATGCTTTTTTTTTTTCCCTTTGATCTCTAGCTTTCTTCTAAAGTTTTTTTCCCCTTGTCCTGCAAGTGATTTTTGAGGTATTTAAAATCTGTTGCATCTTGTGTGCCTGTCGCCACTTTTTTGCTAATACAAAGTTTTATATTAGTACAGTTGTGTATGGTTGTGACTGGATAAAAGTTGTGCGCCATAAAAGTGGAGTGGACCTAACCATATCTAAATAGGTTGTCCTTGAGTATAGCAAGTTTAATGAAATTCAGTATAGATTACTACAATGCTTCGTCAAGCTGTTGAGTGAGAATTCTTTTTGTTGAACATTACTTATTCTCTAGATTTTCAATATTTGCTTGTAAACTTTTAAATTGCTGAAATCCTCTGTCAAGCTATTGCCTTTAGTAGTCAATAGTATGTTCATTTCTTGTGTTATTTCTCACTTTCAAATTCAATCGTTTATATAACTTTGTCGATAGAATTTTACACACTTGCCTTCTTTTCAGGTCAAGGTTGATATGGGTGAGCCCATCCTTTCTGGGCCAGACATCCCTACAGAATTGCCAGCTACCAAGAACGAATCTGTTGTCCAAGCTGAATTAGCCATTGAGGGATTAACATGGCATGTAACATGTGTTAGCATGGGGAATCCTCACTGTGTCACATTTGGCACAAAGGAGTCAAAGGTAATCGGCAGATAGATTGATGAGTTTATTTGGAAATTACCATTACAAAGTGGCTGGAGTAGGAAAATACCATCACAAAGATTCCAAGCTGAAAATTACCATCGTTGATTCATTTGACTTGAAAAATACTATTAACGTCAGCTTTGGGGTTAACTTCTAACAGGAAGTAGCAAAAAGTCCTATATATATCCTTTGTGATATTTAGTGCAACTAGTAGTATCCCATTTCTTTTATAAATAGCATGACCTTTACATGTTCGAACATGCTCAATTTTTTTTGCGCATACCAATAACATGAATTACAATTAGGATATAAATAGGTGAACATATTATTCAAATGTGAACACTTGGATGGTCCCTTTGTTACTTTATATAAGCACTAGAAATATGGCTCATAATTTGCCTAATGTCATGCCTTATCACCCTTGTAATCACAACAATGATTATATGTATAAAAACAGTAAATTAGTTGAGTCTTCAAGATAATTAAATTGATCATACATAGTTGCTTCTTTATACGATCTGAGAAATGAAAGAAAAAACAACATTAAAAATAGTTAGGGCCTGTTTGGATCCGGCCGACTAATTATTAGTCGAGACTAATAAGTCGGGTCGACTAATTATTAGTCAACTAATTATTAGTCAATTGTCTGTTTGGATGATGGACTAATCCTCCAATGAAATATCTGCTTTGCCCTGACTAATTTCTAGTCCGCATCTGTTTGAAACCGTGCCGAGTTGGATTCTGGGAAAAAAATTCAAGGGTATTTTAGGCAATTTACAGTACCTACAAACTGTTAGTCCCTATTAGTCCCCCTGGATCGACTAATTGGAAAACAATTAGTCTGTTGGTGGATTAAAAATTAGTCTCCCTCCACCTGTTTGGGAGAAAATGATTAATTTTTAGTTGGCAAATAATTAGTCGGCTGCATCCAAACAGGCCCTTAAGTGCATAGTACCATGCATGCTGTGAGATGGGTTGACCGTGAGGGTGAGTTCCATTAGATCTAGGTATCAAATAGGCAGGGGTAGTGTGGGGATTTTCAAAAAAATCACTTCATAATACACTAGTTGTGCATGTTTTGGACGGAAACCGTCACGGTCATAATATTTTTCAATGTAAACAGCTTAGCAATGGTAACTTTCAATTCCAAAGCTTTGCGATAGTAGTTTCCTATTCCGGCAACTTTGCAATGGTAATTTCCTAATAAACTCTAGATTGATATGCCACTAGTATTTTTTGGGGTCAAAACTCAAATTTGACTACCAATTAGCAAATTGCAGCCATGCATGCCACAAATCTATCGATTAGAGTAGCCTTCCATAACGAAACAGTTGAACTGTTTCACATCTCTGTTCAAACTTGGATTTCTTAGCTCCCAAGATAAATTCCAGCTTTCTTAATTTGTTGGTTCAGCATTCTTTATTGCTGTATCTTGTATATCAAACTTTTGACATGAATTGTGCTAGCTTCTTGGTGTTGCTTCTGGCGTTTCATTGTGGTTGAATTATATTATCCTATAGGATCTATATTTTCATAACCGAGATATCCATGTAATTATAGTTCTAACTACAGAGTTTTCTTCCCTGGGCTCCTGCAGATTTTGCAGGTGGATGATTTAAAACTTAGTGAACTCGGGCCTAAATTTGAGCATCATGAAATGTTTCCTGCTCGCACCAACACAGGTAACTCTTTCTTTTATTGTTTTGCAATATGCTTCAGCTCATACATACATGAAGCTGGATTTCAATTAAGTAACTTCCTCTCTGCAGAATTTGTACAGGTTTTGTCTAAGTCACACCTCAAAATGCGAGTTTGGGAGCGTGGTGCTGGTATAAGTGACCTTCACTTAGTCTCTTTGAACTTGGATATCATTATTGTATATTCAAATTAAATTTAGTTCCTGGTGCCAATGTGTTGTCAGAATCAAATTGTGAATTTACAACTCAAATAACTTAGTTTAATCTCTGTGTTTCAGTGATATCTCCTATATTATATATTCATTTGCATACTTAGAGCGGAGATGCAAAATGAACTTTTGACTTTGATTGCAGGAGCAACTCTGGCCTGTGGTACTGGTGCTTGTGCAGTTGTTGTAGCAGCTGTTCTTGAAGGCCGAGCTGATCGGGTTTGTTTTTTTTCTGTGTTTGTAGTTTCCTTTCATACCCACTATACTATTGGTTTCTCCTATATACTATGGATTTTCTTCTATTATTCAGAAATGCGTAGTTGATTTGCCTGGTGGACCATTGGAAATCGAGTGGAGGCAGTCTGATAATCATATTTACATGGCTGGTCCTGCAGAGGCCGTCTTTTATGGATCTGTTCTTCACTAGGTCAGTTCTATAAGGTCTTAGATTTATCTGCTTTATATTCAACATTAGGCACTGATTTTAACTGGTAGTATTACCTATGTCCATCATGCAGGCAGTTGGCTATGAAAAGCTGTTGGCTTATCCCTTGGGAGGTGATGGAGTAGAAAGTGATGAGGTCCTGAAGCTTCAGATTGCAGCATTTCTCAGGGAAAGCCAGCATTTTGTTTATGGATAGTTGGTTCCTTTGTGGTAGGTGCAAGCTCTGTGCTACTTGGTTTTTGTACCAGCCTTTTTTTTCTAAAGTGATTCATATTTATGGTGGACGACCTTGGTCCCAATCGATGTCTGCTGATCATAAGGAATAATATGGAATAAGGCATGGTTTCAAGCTTTGCCCTCAATTAGTTACATGGATGTTCTTTGCTTTGCTATTCTCCTGGTAGTGCTATTTTATGGCAAGGTTGCTTCCTCCCAGTGTTATTAGGGGCCTTAAAATTCTGATGATAAATGCGAGTAGTACAAGCAGAGGTTTGGAAAATCGTTGTCATTTTTCTTCCGTCAAGAGTCTAATAAAAGAAGGCAGTGTCGGCAATTCTTTAAGAAGGAAAAGATATTAAAAATTTGCATCTGCTCCATTTGCTGGATGCTTCTCTTTTCTGGTCTGGTCAGGTAGCAGTTCACCTTGGTGAAATAATGGTCTGGATGTTTCTTGGTGATTAGCCATCGCATGGAGAACGGGAACGACCTGTTAAGGATAGGAATATTGGGGGAAAAAAATGCACTGCAACTGAAAGACACGATTTCAACACAATCACCATCCTGGAGGATTTAGATGAAAGGGTACGTAAAAGCATGCCCTTCAACCTTCCCAACTTATTTCAAACTCTTGATCATCTGAACTGGTTATCTGAACCATTCTCCATAAAATTAAAGAAATGAATAATAGGAGAGAACAAGTTGAGAAATCTCTTGGTCATGATAGATTTAGTGATCTATTTCAGAAGAAAGGCTGGGGCATAGTTACCAGATATTTCTTTCATTTATGGAAGAAGATATATAATGGAACATTGGAATAGTAAGTGGATAAAAAATAATAATTCTTTCGTTACCGATCATTTAATAATTTCTTTTGTTACGGATGATATAGCCTATTTCAACTGAATTTTATTTGAGTCCTAGAAAAAACCTCTTGCAGAAGGGAAATGTTGCGTACAGAAGATCGAAAATGGTTGGAACCTTCCATGTGCAAACAGGAGCTATATGCATTGGACTGCCTTTTTATTGGATACAAGTCAATAGCTTCATAGTGTAAGATGAAGTAGCTACAACTGCACAGGCTTACAAATCTATTCACCAGTTACCGTAAAATGTAAATATATTCACCAATGCAACCAGATTATACTCTAAAATTGAATTTTGAAAGAGTTGTTCTAGTTGATCAGTGCTATTTCCAGCATGCTCAACCACTTCTGATCAGAGCTGATTTTGTCTCAATTATTGATTTCCTTGAAAGCACAATATGACAGTAATGGTTGGGTCCTGCTGGTCAAGCACTAGCGTTTTATTCAATTGAAAAAAAAAAGGACGCACGTTAATATGATGCCTAGCAGGTTCACCAGAAGTAGATGTCTACAAAGTTCTTCTCACCACCTTTTGATTCCATAGTGCAGTGAACGTACTTTTGCCCAGCATGCTTGTCCTTCAAGGCTAATTGCTATTGTGTAAAACTTGCTCAGCTTGCTGAATTCTAGTGCGGATTCCTTTTCTAAGATGCAAAAAATATTAAAAGGCAGCTGGGTCATTCTTTTCATGACTTGTCATCTCTCAAATTATAGGCCCCGGTAATTCTTTTATAGTGTAAAAAGGTATATGAGCCAGGCATCCGATCTGGAAATATTGCTTTCCGCAAAAGAAACATGGGACTTTTGTTTGCTTGCTGCTGCTTTTAGCGTTACAGAAATTCCCTATAGACTACATTTGACATGCTTAGATCAAATTTTTTACTGCATTTCAGAATACCTATATGCACAGTTGTTGTCATCCCTTTACTTACCTTGAGGACTACCAGGCCAGGCCAGCAACTCATTCCAAAACTGAGACGGATTACAGGATTAAGAATGATAAAATATTTATCAATGTTACCTATGTACAACGCTGCAGATCAATTGTTGAAATTTATTCCTGAGAACAGTAAAAAGAGTTGTCAATGTTTTGGAACTAATAATTATATTTTACTTCAGCAGTGCAAGAAACTGTCTCAATATTCATATAGCATATATTATTACGTCTTCTTTTCCTTGAAAATATGGTTGTGTCCGCATCATGCAGTGAATAATATAACCTTAGTTTCTACTTTATTCCATGAGAGGTATATACTTCCTCTACCCCAAAAATAAGCTACATTCTGGGACAAAAGTTGTATATTTTTTGTCATGTAGCATATTGCTCATTAGTATTTTGACAGATACCTGTTGTGACCAATGACTGGAAATTTTTGGGCAAAAACTGAAAAAGATGATAGTTGGTGTGAAGGATTATAATTTGAGGAAATGCTTCTGAAACCTGATTTACGTTTGAAAAAAACATCTTTCTTTGTGTTAGATTAGATTGCCATACTTTTCGTAGTAGCTTCTAATGACAATCTTTTAGTCTCCCAATCCCATGGCTCGCAACTTGCCAACTTGGTACTATGGGAAAGCTGTAAAATACATTGAGACTGCACCTCTACAGGAGCACTAACTTGACTATCCAATTGGCTTCTTTCGGTTATTTTTTCTTTGCATTGGGTCATCAACAAGCAGCCCACTTATTCTGCTTTAGACAGATGGATAAAAGTAACCAATAGCTTCACCTTACCGGCAGCCTCCACTTTCACCATGTAAAATCATCTAATCATATTAGTACATTTTATTCATAAACCAACAGGAAAAGTTTCACCAGTGAAAACTGATTATGTTATGAATACAGAGTACTCTTTGCCCTTTCGTACCCTAATAAGAGTCAAGAACAAAGTGACGCATTCTTGTCTTGCACACTACATAGATGTAATATAGAGATAATGCATAGAGAAGGCTTGTTTCAACCAAAGCACTTCACTTCTTCCAGGTAGATATGTAACAGAGTAATCTGACCCCATGTAACTGGGCCAGTGTAACAGCTTCAAAAACAGGGGCCAGCTCCTTCACTGTAACCAAACTGCTGTGCCATCTTGATCTCGTCGTCCATCTTCCAGCAAGCCTCAGGGTAGTAGTAATCCCCAGCCGATGGCGGCAGAGGTCCGGGGAGGCTGCTGCTGCTGCTGCAAGGAAGATCCTGCAGCTTCAGTCCATCGAAACCGGTCACCGGGTGCGGCGCCTCCGGTTCGTCAACCTCCAACCAGAACTGATCCAAGGGGTACACTTCCATGTCAGGAGGAGTGCCCTTCAGGATGCTTGTGATGCAGCTGCTGCCGCCATGAAGCTCCTGACCCTCTGCTCCGATGATCGGTGGCGTGTCCGGGTAGCAGGACTGGTAAGTGAGCGATGACGAGGACGATGACGGCGACATGTTCCTCTTCCTTTCCTGTGCTTTCTTCCTCATGTGCGTCCTCCAGTAGTTCTTGATCTCGTTGTCGGTACGGCCCGGCAAGCGCCGAGCTATCCTGGACCACCTGGTGAGGACAAATTTATCAAACGTATATCATTGGCAGCAGTAAAATTTAAGCTCTCTCTGTTGTTTGAACCATGTTTTAACTTTAAATCAACTTAAAAAAAAAAAAGCAAACCTGTTTCCCCAGCGAGCATGAAGCTCGAGGATGAGGCGCTCTTCATGGGGAGTCATGCGGCCGCGCTTGAGGCCAGGGTGGAGGTAGTTCACCCACCGCAGGCGGCAGCTCTTGCCCGTCCGGTTGAGCCCTGCACGGAGGTTCCGAGGAAGGAGAAGACGGAGGAAGAAGAAGACCGGTCAGTGGAGACGACACACGTCGTCGCTGCGAACTTCGTTCGAAAGACTGAATAATTTAGCTACCTAAGTGCTGGATCCCCCACCCCTCAAACCTGATACTTTGGCAATGAAATCCCAACGACGTTCACCGAACAGACGGACAGTGCATACCAGTTGCAGGTCCTCCTGCTCTGTCCACGGCCCCTTTCTCGTCTCCTCTCTCACCGTCACCATGGCTACGTACACCCTGCGAAACGATACGATACGCCGGCGGCGAGCAAGCAAGCTAGCACGCACGGCCCTGCCCTAACGCTGCTCGCTCCTACCTTGTATCGGCCAGGAGCCGGTCTTCTTGCTCTTCTTCCTCTGCGTGCCTGTTGGATCCAGTTTTAGGAGTGTATCCGTGATGAACTCCAGTATGGCTCAAGGAAGAAGAAGAAGAAGGAGAGGGAGAAGGGAAAGCTAGTTCATAGAGGAGCGAGGCACTTTGTCTTGTAGGCTTGGTGGTGGCTTTTGCCGCTCATTTATAGGTAAGAGAGAGTGGAGGAGGTTTTTGGTGGCCAGGTGATGCCGATGCGTGGTGGGTGTGATTTCGAGCTCCCTAAAGATCCTCTCCTACATCACATCACTTGGGTTTGCCCTCTGATTCTATATATGGCCCATAAAAGTAGCTTTCTTATTGTCTCTTGTTGCTGCTGCTGCTGTTCATATGTTTGTTTTGAAAATTCATATTTGTACATGTTACGATGTCCACTTTACTAGCAATTGGAGAATATGTAGCAGTATATGCTTTTGCTCTTTGCTTGCAAAGCACACAGGAATGTTGGAGCACCATTTATATAATTAAGTCAATATTATATTTCAAAATTCATGGCATTCGCTATATGTTTATCTATGTATATATATAGTATATATATCTTACTCATGACATTTCCTGAATTTGTTCTCCATGACCTTCTTGTTACTTTCTAAAAATATTTCCTGTGAAACTTTCACAATCAATATTCGTTCTTATCGAAGTTTATCTGCATGTTCTAATTAGAGAACTGCTGAGTCCGGGTTTTACTTTGCGAGTTACAGCCTCTTACCACTTACATACTGTAACAGTGGACCTATAAAATACTGGTCAGCCGGAACTGTCTACTACTATTCCTATGTTAAATTTTTTTAATAATATGGTATCTTTTTCTTCACACAGTATAGTTTAATATGCCTGTTGTTTTCTATCCTATTTCTTCTATATGGTGGAATTTATTTTATACTTCTCAAAACTGAAAAGTCAATGTGCTTATCAACTTTTGGGTGCTTTTGTTTAGATCCCCTACGCGTAGTTCAAGTATAAGTACCATTGTATTTCGCTCTTTTTGTACAAGATTGATGTTATTTTATCTTTTGTCAAAAGACTTGTGGAATCAATCATGATGGGCAGCTCCCATGAATCCAAAGGGAGGTCTATAAAGTAGAGCCTTTCGAGTTGCAAATCTTCTATGGGTTTCCAACGTTGAAACGCTATTGTACATGTGAACCAGAATTCCATGGTGGCGTTGTCCTTGAAATCGTCTGCTGAGAGCAGAAATACACTCCTTCCAGGATTATTCTGAGTACGGTTAGAAAACTAAGCTCAGAATTTCAGCTAAGTAAATCCAGAGCGAATAAAAGTTCACCTAGGAGCGAGACAGAGACAGAGAAGTATCGAGGAGAAGAGAGAAATATGTTTTAAAAAGTTAGAATGCCATTTATAAGAAAACAAATTTTGAATCATGAACGGAGGGGGTTATAGCATTAACCGGCTAGCTACTTTGCTCACTAGCTACTGGAAGTGGGCACCTTCTTCTTAGCACAAAGGCTGCATCTGGTTTCTTCCATATTTTTTTGGTGCCCTGACGCGAAAAGCACTATCCTTTCTGCCACCCATTATCATTGGCACAGCGGAATCCATCCACCCCTCCTTTTGTGTCAGCCGTTATCACGAGCTTGAAGAAAAGATCTTACGCCATGTTCACAGCAGCTACTGCTACTGTGCGAGTGAGTGCCTGCGACCGACCTGTCCTTATAACGACGAGGCCGACGAAGCGACCCTTTTCTTCCTCCGGCCGGCAAGCCTTTCCATGCGTCGTCGTTGTCGACAGTCAGCTGACCTCAGTTTTGGACGATGGTTCATCATTCCTCTGATCTGTTGGACAGCTGAAACGATGCGAAAATGTCTGAAAGCTTTGATCGCTCTCGTCTGCTTTTGCATCTTTGGTGGTGCTGTCAGGTCAACGTTTGTATATACTCTCCCTCAATCCATGCAATGCATGCATGCATGCAATATCTCTCTCCAAGTGAAAAATTATCAGGATGCATATGCATGATATGTTATGACCCGGATGGTCGGATGTTACTTAGGACATGCTGCTCCTTTTTCTGCTATCTTTACGTATACATAGTTATATATAGTTACGGAGCAATCCGTGATCATCTCGGTTCTAAGTGGTTTCTCTTTTGCTGGCATCACCTGTGATCGATGAGGTATTATTCATTCATTAGATGGATCTGAATGGGTTTTCCTGCCTGCACAGCTAGCGCCACGTCGACTCCGGAACAGTGGCGAGGGGTCGAAGATTAGAGGGCCACCGATCATAAAGAAACTGTCCATCTCTGGGACCTAACTTCTCCATCACCACCACCTGCACGCTGCACTGCACACCAATTGTTCGTTTGTTTTTCCTCCTCCTGAAAAAGAAGGACTGGCTTTCGTTAATGGAAAGGAACGACGAGATTTCGTGTGGCGTGAGAGGCTCAACTCTCAGCTTGGGTGGCCACGAGAAAGTCGTGCATGGGCCAAGACGACGGAGACGAAGGAGCGAGCTCTGACGTGGAGGCCACCGAGCTGCGATGGAGTCTGTTCCACCACTTGAACCGTGGCGGCCATGGACATGGCCACCGGCGCGCCGCTCACCGGTCGCACCTTTTTTTTTTTTTTACCTTGGCGCCTACCTTTTGGACGCTCCTCCGAGCACCGCGCCGCTGTTCCGTCCCACTACAAGGAACTCCTTTATCTCCCTCCATCGTTTCTGCTTGTTGTTTTGCTGCGTCGGTTGGACTTGGACCTCCCTCTCTCGCTCCTTCGCCCTGTCGGGCCCATGCATGGTCACCCACCTGGGAGGTCAGGAGGAGGACGAGGGCCCTGCTTCTTCTTCCTCTGGCAGCAGCGGCGCCATGCACGGCCGTACGTCAGGAACGGTCGGCTCGTCAGTCATATCTCATCATCGGCGCGACGACGGCGGCGGCGGTCTTCGATTCAGTGCCCATCGAGTGCGCCGTGGAAAGGAGATCTTTCCGTGCAGCTGTAATTAGTATCATCGATCGATCTGCGACGCCACGCTCTGATCCTCCCATGCTGCCATGCATGACTCGCCTGGCTAGCTTCCTGCACTGCACGCAGAGAAATTTCTACAGAACACTACTCCCTCCGGTATCTTGCTGGATTTTACCACACGCAGGAGCATCTTACTCGCACTGCGCATCGATGGCGAGAGAGAGTCAGTCAACTGTTCATCTCCTTCCTTTTTCTGACACCGACTGTGTCCTCGCTCGCTTTTTCACCATGACAGGAGGAGTAGTAGTATTTTTTTCCTGAGACGCTGAGCGACTGCTCATGGGCACAAAAGGCCGTCGTCAGCCAGTGTGGTCATCAGCGCCCCACGGGTACTCGATCGGGCTCTTTTCGCAGGCCTCGCTCGATCGGCACCTGTTTCTTGTGCCGACTATCTAATCACTCGATCCAAAACTATGCGGAGTATCGATTTACTCCATCCGATCGATCAAAAAACATAAACATTTATACGCATGAGTCAGGTTCGTAGCGTCTTTAAATTATCTGCTGATTTGTGACACATGCTTTGCGTTTCCCGTGTCCTAGTCTTCGATTTATCGGAGAATTATTGTGCGTGTGCTGTAGCACCACACTGCTCTCCCTTTTGACGAAATGCGCACAAGAAAGATACCCTGGTTTTTCTTAGGGCCGCCAAAAGAGCGACCTGCACACGGACTGTTGTGTGAAAAGGAAATTTAATTATATTCTAATAAGGGCACTAAGTTTTGCACTACTACTTATTACGCCCTTTTGCTTTAGAGAATGCATTCCTTTCGTGGGCTGCACAACCGATTCTTTTCGTTTCACAGAAACTGAAGAATCGTATGTCATTTTCTGGTAATTATCACGAAGGTTCCTCGTGCCTCGCATGAAAGCATGTATTACCTCACGGGAAAAATCCATTTTCTGATCGTGCTTCTACATATGTCATCCTCCGTCGTCATCCTGCTCTCGGAGCGTCACCTGAAGACGCCGACCGACCGATCGATTTGGACGGGTCTGACACTCAGAGTCAGATTACGACGGACATTAGTAGGAGTTCCGTGCTGGTTAACCTCTCCATTACCAACCGTCAGTGCCTGATCCATTCTAGTGCTACCGTGAAGGCCTGGTCTCTCGATCCGATCGATCTCGGGCACGTGTCCGTGACAGCGACATGCGGAACGCTGCCACCCCTCCGATGGCTCGAGAAAAGTTGATGGCGATCGTACGCCGGGGGATCGGAGAGTTCTGATTTTCCTTCTCAATTCCGATTCGCGGAGCGAGCGCCAGGGGTGGCAACGTGGTAATTGAATTGGCAACACGTTGATAAATGACGTGGCGTGTGCTCCATAAAGAGGAAAAGTATATAGAGACAAAGGAAATAAGCAAACAGTAAGTGACGTGACGTGACGTGACGTGAAAGGCCGGGCGGCCGGCCGCATGAACAGTGGCCAAGCTAGCGACGTGACCATCCGAGTGCGATCGAACACGTATGTTTTATTTTAGATGTCTCATGTAAGGTGAAAATAAGAAACTATTCGCTGAAATTATACTTCCCTAGCGGGCCGGGATGGACCCGCATTAACGCACCTCGTTGACCTTGCTCCAACAGGTCGTGGCGTGGGTGGAGTAATATCGGCTTGGTTTGTGTTCATAACTTCCTGTCAAGGTCATCTTTGCTAAAATCAAAGTACTTCGAAGCAAGCTGGGCCACAGGCCCAGGAAGGCTAATGATTAGATTACGGCCCTGCATGGATCAGTTCGTTCTGGAGCAGCGGGCGTGCGCTTTCCGCCGAGGCCCATCAAATCGAGCCCGTTTCCGGCCTGGACAGGAACTCTCCTCCTCCGGGTCCTCCCTCACCGGCGCTACCGGCCTTCCGCCTGAGCTCGTGCCACCGTCGCGCCGCCAGTTGCAGGGCTCCGCCGCCGCCGCCTCCGGTGAGTCCCACTACGCTGCGCTCACTGTTCCGATATGATGTGTGCGCTCGCATTTGTTGGGAAAAAAAAGCAAGCTGTTTTTTAAATGTTGGCCTTGATTGGGCCCTACGAGAACGCAATGACGACCTCACGGATTAGGTTGGCTAGTTATGTGTTTGAGCTGTTTGTATGCTCGCGGCATCTGGAAAGGAAATCTCCATATTCAATTTTCAACAATGTAAACACCCGTCGCCTGAAAAACATTATGTAAATTGTGGGCTTTCCATGTAGGAAGTTCCGCGGTAGTGTATTTTTCAGGGTTCTGTATTTTTTAGGCTCCGAAGTTCTATCTTGCAATATGAGATATTGAATAAGGCAGGTTCAATTTGGTAAAAGGAAAAAAAAACATGGTTCTTTTGGATGTAATCTCTACCCATATTGTAGGAACTTTGAAGTGCTTTTCAATCCAATCCCGGTATCCCATCAGTGCAGCTGACAAATTCATTCATCTTTGGATTCATGGCGTAGTCAAAAGTTTGTCTATTATGCATTATAAGTTTTTTCTTCTTCTTCTTCTGAAAACTCTACTTCTCTGATCATTCTGTGCGTAGTTTTCTGATCATTCTGTGCGAGCGACATGGTCACATTGTGGTATGAAAAATTGCTAATTAATTTTAGAAGGGTCATATTAAAACATGAGTTTGTTGCTTTATTGTGAGGATGTGATAAGATACTTAATGTCTTATTGTCCATGACTTAGTAACTTCTGAACTACAGATATTCTTGATCAGATAGAACAGTGAAGGTAAACCTAAAACACGATAACAATGTCCCTTTTTTGTATGTGTTTGGTCCGAACTAGTATGCTTCTGTTTGATTGATTGTTGATGGAATTTATCTACGCTTCTACTTGTCTTGCTTCACAGGGAAAAATCATCTTCATTCATCTAACTTTTAAAGATCGCAAATAACAACATTTATATGTATAGTCTATAGCTCAGAGATCTTAATAGCTCAAGTTACAGGACAAACCAAAAATTACATGGCATTACTAGACTCTAGACCCTTAAAATGTTAAAACTTTAATGGTTGATCTCATCTTGGTGAGAGACCTGCTTGTGTTGTTGATGTAACACCGTCTAATTCTGACTCAACCATGGCTTGCTCTCTGGCATAATCACTTGCTTTAGTTTCATTGTGTAAATCCACACTCGTTCCACTGAGATTGATTGCACTACTTGAGACAGAGCTATAATAGTTCAGTGCATGAGACGCTTCCAGATCCAAACACTCTTTCAGCTCCACCACAATGTCAGTCATTGTTGGCCGTTTCCGTGATGGCTCTTCTTTACACTTCAGACCCAATTCTGCAACTTTCCAGAAAGAGTTGACATCATACTCCCCTCCCATTCTTGGGTCAGCAATGCTCGTAATGTCACCCTCGGAAAGCTTTTGGCGCACCCATAGCGCGACGTGGATGTTCTCAGTGTTGCTTATGGGGACTGCTGGTGGTTTGCCTGTGATAAGCTCCAGTAGCACAACTCCAAAGCTGTATACATCGCTCTTCTCACTGAGCTGGGATGTATGGTAGTACTCTGGGTCAAGATAACCAAGGGTACCTGCTGGCATAGTGGTGACGTGGGTCACAAATTCATTGGCAAACGCTTTCATGAGCCCAAAGTCAGCTATCTTTGCTTCAAGATCAGTAGACAGTAGAATATTCCTTGTTTTCACGTCCCTATGGATCAGTGGCGGCTGGCATGATTTGTGTAGATACTCCAATCCTAAATCCACAGCAGAAGAACCAGTAAATTGTCTACAAACTGGCTTGGCATTACAGTCCGACGGATTAGTATAAGCTGGCCAAACTTGTTAATAGGCATTGTTTTCCTACATTTCAAGTGCTGTAAGTAGAAATTTAATAGATGTATGTTAATGTAAGTAAAAAAATAATAGATACATGCAAGTTCTATAAAGAATGCTATAGAATTTACTGGTGTAAGTCTTATTACTACTGTACAGTTTCAGGTATGTGTGATTTTTACGAACCATGAGCGGAGTCAAGAGCAATCTTGAGACGTTGATGCCAAGTGAGGGGTGTAGCAGCAGCAACCTCCCCTGTGATGGATGATCACAAAAAAAAAAAAAAGAAATTGATTATTGTGAGGTACAGGATAATGATAAAAATTGCATGTGGTTAGCTCATGAAATAGCCATAATCAATATAATCTAACTTCATTTTTATTTTGAAAATATCCCATAACTGGAAAGATTATATTCTTTTCTAACCAATTCCTAGAATTTTTTGTTTGATGAAGCCTTAATAATGCAATTTTATTGATATCAACCAGATATATATCTTTGACATGTCTCATTGATAGAGAGCTGTCAAGATGCGGCATGTAATTTTTCTACAGGTCAGCTTCCTAGAAGTTGTCTCATGTATTAACGCCTACCTCTTAGACGATCCTCTAGGTTTCCTCCATGCATGTACTCATATACAAGGGCCAGATGTTTCTTGTCCTTGCAAAATCCAACCAAGGAAACTAGGTTTTTGTGATGAACTCTACTCAGGTGTTGGGCCTGCAATATATAGGAATTATTAGTATATTTGTTTAGTTTCATATGCACAGAAAGATGAAAACCATCTGCTGGGTTTACCTCAGCTGAAAATTCTTTATCCCCTTGAGACGATGCTTTCGAACGCACCTTGACAGCAACCGGACTTCCATTCTCCAAATAGCCTAGGAATACACCACCAAATCCACCTCGCCCTATTTCTTCTTTGAAGTTAGATGTCATGAGCTTCAACTCCTTGTAGGTGAACCGTCTGTTCTCAAATATCTTTGACGTGTCTCGAGGACTATTAAGGTTTGAGGTGTTTGACACCCATTTATCTAGAATCAAAACAGATGCTGTATGAACAAGAAGATTCAGAATGCAGATTTAGTGGCCTTTTTGATGAAATGTTACCTCGTCTTTCTCGTGTTTTACGAAGGGTAAGACATGCTGCCACAAAGAGCAGAGTTGCTACTGCTATCGGAATAACTGTTGCAAGGACAAGTATTTTGTTTTTCTTCTTGTTCCCTGACTCACATGTAGCACCATCGCCACAAAGATTTGCATTGTTATCAATCCTAGTTTTGTTGCAACACAATCCAAATCAATAAAAATTTAGGGGAAAAATAATTTGTGGCAACTTATTCGTTTGAAGTCACATGATTCTGATCAACAATTGTATTTGCATAATCATTCTCAATTCAAAAGAATATTGCTGAATTTTGTGAACTTTCGAATCATAAGTTAGCTATATGCTGTAAACCTTAGCACAAGTGATCCCTTTTGATGATTTTCTAGTAGCTCTGCAGGAACCATTCCACTAAGTTCGTTGCTTGACAAATCACTGCAGAAACCAAGTAACGTGTTGGATATATTAATGAAACTCTATATAGAAAAAAGTGGCTTCTTGTAAGTTGAAATACTTACAGGAACTGGAGTGATGGCATTTGTGCTAGAAAAACAGGAATTGGACCGGATAGGCTGTTATTGGACAAGTCCCTGGAATTGCGAAAATCAAATTCATGAAAGTGCTAATGTAGACATGAGAACTGGTGAATAAAAGTTATTACAGTATGTGTAATCGATTGCTACTTCAGTTTTATGCAAGTAGAATTATCTTAACAGATGGCATGCAGGTAAGAACCATGGGCGGTTATAAAATCAGAATGTAGAGTTCTGAGTGATGATATTGGTTACATACAGGTGTTGCAGGGACTTTAGATCACCAAAAGAAGAATCAATTACTCCAGACAACCCACTAGATGATAAACGCCTGTAGCACAACCAAATGTAGTGTAAATAGGTAATGGAGAGCATGCAGTATATTTAGTTTGATCATGCTAATCATCCATGTTAGTCTACAATGCTTTTTACAATTTCTCTGGAATTCTTCAGGTGTAGTGCTTACAGGACTGTTACAGATGCTGGGCCAGATGAAGGATAACTACAGTTCAGGCCATCCCAAGCAAATGCTTTTGGTGCACAAGGATCACCCATCCAGTTTTTCTTCAGTGCATACTTCATGCGAATGGTCATCATTGCCTTTGCTGTTCATGTGAAAAAGGAAGTATAATTCTGAAGCCATGCTTTGTGAGATTAAGGTGAATAATCATTCAAAATTGATCTATCATCTATATGAATTCTCACTGATATTTTTTTTAAAAAAAAATTCTCTGACAAAATGATCAAATACACAGGTCAATGCAAGGAATTCTGCACCCTATTTGCTTCCAATCAAAATGTGTCTACCCCTTCATAAATTAGCACAATTCTAGAAGATTCCAGTAACTACGAGAACTTTAACCAAGAGGGTGTAAGAAGTATACCATCCGCATCATTTGTCGCAACCTCGGTCATTGGATTTATTGAGTATATCTCAAATGCATTTAGGATGGGTGGAAGAGTCGCATCTGGCGTGGCAACAAGAGAGACAGCATGCTGTCCTGACCCCTTCACCGCCGTTTTCACAACCTCCACGGAGAGGTACTTTGGTGTGAAGCCCTGGCTGCCATTCCATGCCGCATCGTCGACAAGGATATCAAACCGCCTCGACGTGTTGCTTGGCAGCCTCTGCAACTCCGCAAAGTACAACAACAGGAGGTATGTTGCGTTATGGTTCATCCCAAAGGTATCTGGCCTCCATGTGAACTCGATCCGGGTCCCGTTCACTGGAGTGGCAGCACTCCGAAGGATGTCCGTTGGCTCGTCGAAGCTGCTGATTATGTTCGAGGTGTCGACGGTGGCTGAGGTGGTGATGTTGGTCCATGCGGCGATGGTGCCGTACCTTTGCCAGAGGCGGTCGAATGGATCGTAGGGATACCTGTGTTTTCAAGAAACCGAGTCGATGTCAGTCATTGTGCAAGGGTTAGCAGCTGATTTTTTTTTTTTAACTGAAGCTCCTCTGCAAAAGTAGCCGACGATCAAACTCACCTGAACAGTGGGTAACCTGCTGACCAGAACTGGTACCGGTTGAAACCGAATGTGGCTGATGGCCGGGGATGGTTGAGAAGAAGCAGTGACTGGTTGACCGTGGCCTCCGGGTACATGGTCCACCTGAGCGGCCTCAAGTCCAGTCCAGAGATGAATGGTGTACCCAGCCCTGTGTTCACCAGGCACACCTATACACATACACACATGATCTCTATTTTAAGTTTTTGAAATGAAAATCAACATGTTAGTTAAGAACTTATGTTGACTTTATAATCCAGAAACTGTACAGATTTCTTGGAAAGTATACTATTGAATTGATGTTGAGACAGATACTTTTGGCATAGTTATCAATGCTTGCATGAAGGATATTTGGAGAAGAAATATTATTGTGAAGAAAATAGTTTAGTGACAAGCCTTTTGAAACAATATTTTGATGTCAGAACCATGCTTAGAGATGAAGAGACAGAGCTCCACTCCATCATGCATTGAAAATGAGGATGCTGTTCAGATTTTCTTCTATTCTTATATTGCTCGTTTCGTCTGCTAATCTGATGAGATCATACCGTTCGATTATTTTAGGGACCCTTCTGTTAAATGCCTGCTTCTATTGACTACTGTATCCTTCCACTCTTTGGAGGTTCCTCCGACGTGGCGCGCACGACAAGGCGCAAGTGGAGTTTACTATGCCCCAGGTCAAGCAGCCTAACGTGAAGGAGAGTCAAGGTTGGAGAAGGGTTTTGTTTTTTAAGTTGATGTGGTATGATTCATAACGTAACAGGTTTGCAAAATTGTTGTACTGTGGACTGCGGTAGCTTAAGCTGCCACTCATGTACTCTATTCTGAAGTTGTTGTCCCCAGCTAATTCAAATTTATATTGTGTAGCTAATTCAAATTTATATTCTGTGGTAGCAGGAATTGGTGAAGCGCTTTCTTTTATCTCCCCTCAAACAAATCAAACCACTTTGTGTCATGCTGTATACTCTTATAAACTGATAAGGTTAGCTGGTGCAGATGATGATCAGCGGCGCACATAAACATCAGAAAAACTAACCTCAAAGAAGTCGGCCGGCGACACGGCCACAGCCTCGAGGATGTACCGCTCGCCGGCGTCGGTGACGTTCACAGTCGCCCAGCGGTTCACGCCGAGGTGAAGGTCGAAGACGGGGAGCCTGTGGAGCCCGTCGTAGTCGCCGTAGTAGAAGGCGGCCCTGACGAGGAACTTGCCGCCGGGCGCGACCGGCCGGAGCGTGTAGCAGTTGCGCTCGCCGCCGTCGTCGGGGAAGTACCGGACGGTGCGGTACCGCTCGGCCATGTCCGGGTTGTCGTACGGCGCGCCGACGCCGGCGTTGCGGCCCGCGTCGGTGAACCCGGCGTCGGAGACGTAGCGCAGCCCGCTGGTCGACTGGTCGGAGTACGCCCGGCCCGCGTCGATGCCGCAGTCGATGCTGATGAAACCTGGCGGCCAGCGAGCAAACATGATCGGTCAGAGCACGGCTATGGAGATCGTCGACTTGGCGTCGAGGAACCGCAGCAGAGCAGAGCTCGTTAATGAAGTGTACGCCTTTACTCTACCTGAAGAATCGAGCTGCTGGCCATGGACGACGGTGAGAAGCTCCGACGACGCTGCCAAGTACAGGACTAGGAGGACCAAGAACGGCGTAGCGGTGGATGGCGCCATGGATCTCTCTCTCGCGAGCTCTAAGCTTGTTATGGTACTAGCAGTATATGTACGGGTTGGTACGTACGAACAGCCCGTCGATCGAGGAGAAAACGAATGGACGAGGTACAGGTGTTCACACGCGCATGGTCAACGTCGTACATCATAAGCGTTGGAGTTGCCGATTGGGAAGTAGCGCCACATGATCATGGCCTAATCTTTCACAGCCAGATCGAAGTCAACGAGACAAGCTGCTTAAACTCTGGTTTGAAGTCAAGATGCACATGACACGTCGAGACTAGAATGCAGTTATCAGTGGACGGCTTTCAAAGATATGGTTAGCGATTCCAGGTAATAGTAGTGTATGCAACAACTGTCTCTTGCTTGTAGTCAGAGAATCAAAGAACTGTTTTGATGTTAGGCCCCAGGTTTTAGTATTATAGGGACCTTGTCACATGGTGTTCTTGTATGTATATTGTCTGCAAGTGCTTTCTTGAGTTCTATATTTCTCGACGTTTTGAATAATGACATGATCTTTAAAATGTAACTTTGACTTATATTTTTCTCGTAAGTTTTAATTTAAAAGTGGCATATGTATACTTTTATTAAAAAAATTTACAAATTTATTCATATAGTTTTTACATTTTCAAACTTAACATTTTAAAGTTATGTGTAATTTATGTTTTCAATTTTTGACCAAGATATGTTCAAAATGTCAAGAATAATAGTACTAGAGGAGTATATTCACACAAATGTTCAACGATAAGGTGGCTGCATCTTTAAAAATATTTGTTACTCTCGTCTTTCCCAATTACTTATCATCTTAGAGCTTACTAAGTTTTTCTCTTTTACTTGTTATTTTCACTTTTCAATACAATTTTCTTTATTTTTAATACATCGTTATATCTATCTCTCTTCTTCTCGTTTTCAACGCATTTCATATTTTTCACCGTCTTTATTCTCCGTGCTCACATCTAAGACAATAAATAAAAAGGGACGAAGAGAGTACCTGATAAATAATACTCCTACAGAACAAGGACTTTGTCCTTCTAGCTCGGACCAATGATGGTTATACAGTGATGCAGATGATCAGCTGGTTCGATCAGGTTTAAATATTACAAGAAAATGCATTTGGTTATCCCTGCACCAGTTGAGTTCCTTTAAAATAGTTGTTCGACTGATTGGATATGCTATTCTAAAACATACTTATATTCATCAATCAAATATTTAGGGTCAGGGTTCGTTCGTTAGTCATGTTTGGCCTGATCACCGAACGGTCGAACTCCGTTCATCTGATTAGGTGTAGATAGAATGAATTCCCAAATGATTCGTATCGGCTTCTTAATCGCAAGTGCCGTCTCCAGTAGTAGTTAACTGCAGGGGTAATTTCGACCAAATTCGCGGCCCTACGATCGTGCAATGGTCTTGTTCGTCCTACCATTGCTCTGGCCGCGTTGACTTGTTAGAAGCTCACTGGCCGGCCTGCTGAATTTCCTCGTCACTCTCATCAGGCCCATCAATCATGCACGACGACCTTGAACCTCCTCTAGCCAATAACCTCCTCACGACACGACACGACACGACGCGTACGACAACGACGACAGGCCAAGCTGAATGAACGCCAGGTCAGATGCTCGGAGTGAGTATATAAGCTTGTTTCCAGTCTCGATGGCCGGATCAGGTGACAAAAGCCAGAGATATATTGTTGCTTGCTTGTTGCGTGGATTCAGCCATGGTGACGACGTTGACCCTCTTCTTCGTCGTCGTCCTGTGCTTCAGCTGGCCCGAGTTCGCCGCCCGCGTCCATGGCCAGCAGCTCGACACTCTCGGTACGTGCAGATTCCCGTCGTCTTCACCGAGCACACCCTGATGACCTAGCTAGCTAAGCACCGAGCTGACCGATCGACTTCGTGCAGGGTTCATCAGCATCGACTGCGGCATCGCGGCCGACGCGGCGTACGCGGACCAGTCGACGCGCGGGCTGCGGTACGTCTCGGACGCGGGGTTCACCGACGCGGGGCTCAACGCCGAGGTCAACCCGCCGTACAACGTCAAGGGCCTGGCCGACCGGTACCTTACCGCGCGGTACTTCCCCGGCGCCGGCGAGCGGAGCTGCTACACGCTCCGGCCGGTCAGGGCGGGCGGCAGGTACCTGGTCCGCGCCACCTTCTACTACGGCAACTACGACGCAAAAAACAGGCTCCCGGCCTTCGACCTCCACCTCGGCGTCAACCGCTGGGTCACCGTCAACGTCACCGACGCCGGCCGCTCCTACATCTTCGAGGCGGTGGTCGTCTCGCCGGCCGACTTCTTCCAGGTGCACATATACACATATTTTAAAACATGTCACAAAATTCTTTCCATTTTGCGAACAACTCGCTTACTAAGCTTTTGGTTGGTATATATGCGGAAATAAATATATATAGGTGTGCCTGGTGAACCGAGGGCTGGGAACGCCGTTCATTTCAGGGCTTGACCTGAGGCCGCTCCGGAACGAAATGTACCCGGAGGCCACCGTCAACCAGTCCCTGGCGATGCTCAACCTTCCCCGGACGGCGGCGGCATACAGCTTCAACCGGTACCATTTCTGGCGTCCGGCCAACACGTACAACATATTCAGGTGAGCAGGAATATGGTCCGCTTGTCCCTAACTAGAGTTTGAGCTTCAAGAAATTTAAAATGTTTATTCTCTTGCACATAAGTATTCTGGTCTACTCGATGGATATGCGTATTATATTGTATCAGAATATCACTCCTATGCAAAGTATAGTCTGCTGAACATTTAAGTTAATTTCACGCCAAAATTAGCCACTTATGAAAAAGACTAGCATTTACTCTCCCCGTTCTTAATTTGTCGTTTCAGACAAGGAGGTTGAACTAAAAATGAACTAGATGCTCCTAACAACTGTAAGAAAAGAACAGAGGAGTACGTAAGGAGAATTATGCACAAACTGTCCTCAACAGATATTAATAGGAATTTGTGGTGCAAATATTAGTAGGAACTATTGCATATGGATATATATAAAATATACATGAATTACAGACAGCACACTGGTAATGTACAAAGAGCGAAAAGGTACAAATTTTGCATTGGACAACCAGTTCAATATAATGTTAGACTAACCTCCGATGGGGAGATTTTTCACATGTTTCTTTTGAGTCAACCATGATCTAAGATAGTCCTTTTGAGGTTGAAATTAACTTTCTCCATTTTCCATAAATGGATATTCCGGTGCATGTAGCTCTGGCTTGCATCTAGGTCTTTTGTTTCCATGACTTAGAAGCTGTGACCTCATGGTCACAAGGCAGCTGCTTTTACCGTTATGCTTGGGCTCCCATTCTATTTCCATTTTACTTGTGTTCCAAAAGTGCCCTGAGCTTGCCGTGGCATTATGCTGATTAAATTTTCTCCAAATCTTCTCTGATAACAAAATGGATATTCCGGTGCATGTAGCTCTGGCTTGCATCTAGGTCTTTTGTTTCCATGACTTAGAAGCTGTGACCTCATGGTCACAAGGCAGCTGCTTTTACCGTTATGCTTGGGCTCCCATTCTATTTCCATTTTACTTGTGTTCCAAAAGTGCCCTGAGCTTGCCGTGGCATTATGCTGATTAAATTTTCTCCAAATCTTCTCTGATAACAAAATGCATCTTCTGATGCTAAACAAGATGCAATAATACATTCAGATCCCAAATGCATTCCAGCTTTCTTGTACTGCATAAATTTCTAAGCATCTTTTAGTCAACACAGTTCACATTGTTCTCCCGCAAACAACAGGTACCCTTTCGATCCATACGACCGCCTCTGGCAATCCTACGGCGACATCGAGGAATGGACCAACATAACAACCTCAACAGCCGTCGATGTCTCCAACATCAGCAGCTTCGATACCTCATCAAAGATACTGTGGAGCGCCACCACTCCGGTGAACGGAACCCGGATCGACTTCGCATGGAGTCCGGATTCCTCTGTAAACGATGACAACACAACATACCTCCTGCTGCTGTACTTCGCAGAGTTGCAGAGGCTGCCAGCCAACGAGCTGAGGCAGTTCGATATCCTTGTTGATAACGATGCATGGACCGGAAGCCAGCGCTACACCCCGAAGTACCTTTCGGCGGAGCTTGTGAAAAGAATGGTGCAGGGATCCAGCCAACATACAGTCTCGCTGGTCGCCACAGCAGATGCAACGCTTCCACCAATCCTGAATGCGTTCGAGATATATTCGGTGCTGCTGATGACTGAGCTCGCAACAAATGATGCAGATGGTATCTGTTTCAACAACTCTTGCTCAAATGCCTTAAGACCACATGCATCCATCAGCACTGTGTTATAAGCAGAGAGATGAATTTCTTTTGTTCGCAAGCAAATACTAGCGTCCAGCGCTTCTTTCATCGCCTAGCATATTTGATCATCTCGTCCAACATCTTAACATCAGATTAAATTCACATGCTCAATTTTGAATGATTTGGACGTTGCAAAGCATGACTTGGGAGTTACCTTATTGTTTTCCATATGAACAGCCAAGGCCATGATGACGATTCGCACAAAGTATGCACTGAAGAAAAATTGGATGGGTGATCCTTGTGCGCCAAAAGCGTTTGCTTGGGACGGCCTGAACTGCAGCTACCCATCGTCTGACCCTGCACGGATAATAGCTCTGTAAGCACTAGACATGAAGTCATTTTCTACCAAATATTTCAAAAGCGTTATAGGCGTACATGGATGCTAAGTAACTACTCCCTCCAGTCCCATATTTCTTGACGTTTTGGACAATGACACGGTCTCCAAAATGTAACTTTGACTTCTATTTATTCCATAAGTTTTTATTTAAAAGTGACATGTATACTTTTATGAAAGAATTTTGAAAGACAAATCTATTCATATAGTTTTCGCATTTTTAAACTTAATCACTTTAAAGTTATTTGTAATTTATGTTTCCAATGTTTGACTCAAGACATATCCAAAACGTCAAGAATAATGGTCCTGGAGGGAGTAACAATGAATGAATAATTTTTCCATACCATGGTATTGATGAACTATTGTATTCCCTTCAGGAGCTTATCATCTAGTGAGTTGAATGGTGACATCGATGCTTCTTTTGGTGATCTAAAATACCTCCAATACCTGTAAGGCAACACTTCCATACAAGATGCTCTGCTTTGTGCATTCTAAACAATATAGAGCCTTCATATTCTCACCTCTATTACTTAGCTATCACCTCTATTACTTAGCTATCAATTTTACATACAGAATCTCAAACCAAATCAATGTTTAGCTTCTATTTATCTGTTCTAATGTCTAATTATTATATTCATACGAATTGTAATTTCAGGGACCTTTCAAATAACAGCTTATCTGGTTCAGTACCTGATTTCCTTGCACAAATGCCATCACTAACATTCCTGTAAGTATTTTAGTTTACCTGAAATCGCATTATGATATATTGCAACAGCATATTAAATTGGGTTTCTTCAGTGACTTGTCAAGCAATAAATTCAATGGGCCAATTCCTGCAGTTCTACTACAAAAACGCCAAAATGGATCTCTTGTATTAAGGTTGGTAGCAGCTTCAAGATCTTGTATGATTCAAAGACCTTTTTTTTTTCAAGGACTGTGAGGCTTAGTAGATAATAAAAAAATGTAAAAGGAAATAAATCCTAATACTTGAATCAAACAAGTACAATTACCATGCTCTCTCTCCAAAATCCAAATGTAATCAATTCGGAGAATGTTGCTTCAATTTCAGGACCGGTAACAATGCAAACCTGTGTGATAATGGTGCTTCTACCTGCAACAAGAAAAGCAACAGGATACTTGTCATCGCAACCGTTGTTCCAATAGCAGTAGCAACGCTACTATTCATGGTGGCGCTTCTTGTCCTTTGTAAAATGAAAAATCAGCAAGGTAACATTTCATAAAGAAAACGACTAAATCTACATTATTTTAAAGTTGTTCATATCAGATGTTGTTTGATTCTAGCTTCATGGGCTGCAAACAATGCAAGTCTTCGTGACCCTCCAGAAAAGTCACATGTATATGAGAATAGACAGTTCACCTACAAGGAGCTAAAGCTCATGACAGGTAACTTCAAAGAAGAAATAGGGCGAGGAGGATTTGGTTCTGTCTTCCTAGGGCATCTGGAGAATGGAAGTCCAGTTGCTGTTAAGATGTGTTCAAAAACAGCATCACAAGGAGATAAAGAATTTTCAGCAGAGGTAGTCCTTCAACTATAACTTATTTTGTGTGCGCGCTTGCAAACTGAAACAAATATTCTTATGTGTTGCAGGCTCAACACCTGACCAGAATTCATCACAGAAACCTTGTTTCCATGATTGGATATTGCAAGGATAAGAAACATCTAGGCCTCGTCTATGAATACATGCATGGAGGAAACCTAAATGACCAACTAAGAGGTCCGTAAGCACCCTTGCCCTGCTCCAGATTGGAAAACACCATATTTCGATGCTGCTTTACTTCAACATAGTCTTTCTCTCATTATCGAGTTTCTACTTCAGCTTCTCAAGCACTGTTTCAGCATGTGTAAAACCTAAATAAATCAAATCTTATGGATATTTGTTTAATTATGATTTCAAATATAGTCAGTTGTAATGTCTCAAGCTTATCTATCTGGCCATACTCTAGTGGCATTACCAGGGTCCTAGTTCTTCTGCCAAGACCGA
Source organism: Zoysia matrella (assembly GCA_001602295.1). NCBI lineage: Eukaryota > Viridiplantae > Streptophyta > Magnoliopsida > Poales > Poaceae > Zoysia > Zoysia matrella. The sequence continues at coordinate 112,114 of BCLG01000217.1, forward strand.
CTTTTAAGTTTTTAATTTAAGTTCAGACATAATCCTTATTGCACATACCTTTCTCTAACCAACTTTTCATCATCATCTATCACAGGAAAGGCCTCTGCTACTACACCCCTCACATGGCATCAGCGTCTCAAGATTGCTCTTGACTCTGCCCATGGTTTGTAGCAGTATACACCTGAAATAGTAATATAGCTGAAACAGTAATATAGTAGTAAGAGATATATCTTGCATTATGGTTTATGGAACTTGTAGGCATGTGCTATAACCAGCTGATTATACCAAATAAATCTAGAAATGCCTCTGTCATTAGAAAGTTAAGCAAGCTTCTACCAATCCATCTAACACTTAACCAATTACAACCTAGTAACTAGCTCATGAACTCAAATGCAGGTTTGGAGTACTTACATAAGGCATGCCAACCACCACTGATCCATAGGGACGTGAAGACAACAAATATTCTACTATCTGCTGATCTTGAGGCAAAGATATCTGACTTTGGGCTCATGAAGGTGTTTGCTGATGAGTCCAGGACCCACATCACAACCCAACCAGCAGGTACCCTGGGGTATCTGGACCCTGAATACTACAATACATCAAGACTCAGTGAGAAGAGTGATGTGTACAGCTTTGGAGTTGTACTGCTGGAGCTTATCACAGGCCAGCCACCAGCAGTCCTTATAAGTGACACTGAGAGCGTCCATATTCCACAATGGGTGCGCCAAAAGCTCTCAGTGGGCGAAATTGAGAGCATTGCTGATCAGAGGATGGAAGGAAAGTATGATGTCAACTCTGTATGGAAAGTCACAGAATTGGCACTGCTGTGCATAGAGCGGCCATCTCATGAACGCCCAACAATGACTGAAGTTGTACTGGAGCTCAAGGAAAGCTTGGCGCCAGAATTTTTGCATGCAATGGGATATTATAGTTCAGCCCCAAGCAGCACAGTCGACCTTAGTGCAGTAAGTATTGACTTGCAGAGTGATGCACGAGTAAGTAATGCAAGACAGGAAACTATGCATGAGTTGGAAAAGCTTGGTGATGGATCAGCCACTCACATGGGTCCTGCACCACAATGAGACCCTTCACTCAACTTGTATGATAAAAGATATACAATATATCCATTCATCCATTGGGGAAAAAAAAAAGGATGCAGAATTCAAAACGTAAGTGGAAGATGCATCAGAAACCTAAATTAATCATTTCGTTTGAGATGTTAACTTGCAAAACTTTCCGTTACAGTTATGATATAAGCTAAAGATGAAGTTTCCATACTGTTCTGGATATATAAACAACATGATTACTCATCACTCAAAATTTAAGGCAAAATATTTGAGTAGAGAATCAGAGATAGGGAAATAAAGAGAGTCAAAATACAAGAGCTCGCCTTGTATAACAATATCTGATGTGATCAAGTACTGCCAATAACTTAATGGCTACATCAATGACCAATAGGTGAAATTCATGTTGCAAACTGGAAACCTTGTATACAAGATCAATTTTACACAATACCAAATAGATAACTAATTATACCTAATGATAACAGCAGTTGTATTTACCGCTCTTTATATTTTCAAACGAATGAGATGCCTAAGACGGTGCCATTTCTATTCACATAGAAGGAATTTCTCACTCTTTTTATAGCCACTACTAGCATCTCAGATGTTCTTCTGATCTCAATATAGCCTAGTGTGGAGATGGATATGACCCAGCCAGGATTCAATTCTCACCTTGTAAATAACTTTACATCACGTCTCTCCCCCTGTTCTGAGTTTTTCATGAACATAGTTCCACAAATGGCCTCCATATAGAGTGCTGCAGAGAAGTTCCCATTTCAGAAAGACTTACCCACGCTTTACTTTGTAATACATATGGATACAGTATTTAGTCAGCTCTCATATACTGAACCGCATAGTTGAATCCTAATGCAACGAACAGATTTTTCAAATAATGTAATCGCGCCCATCGGTGATATGTCACTGTTCAGCAAGAAACTCTAGTGATGCAGCAAGAAAGAAACTTTAGTCTGTAAAAAAGCCCTGCTAATAACCATTGCAAAAAAAAAAAGGCCAGTTAATAAGCTACTCCCTCCGTCCCCAAATATAAGCATTTTTGAGTTTAGTCAAAGTCAAACTTTATCAACTTTGACTAATAATATCTATAAATTTAAATAATTTTTTTAATAAAAAATTACATATTATGAAAGTATGTTTCATGAAGAATCTAATAACATGATTTATATATGATAAAATATTATTAATTTTATATTATTAATGGTCAAAGTTAAAGAAGTTTGACTTTGACTAAATTCAAAAATGCTTATATTTAGGGACGGAGGTAGTAGCTCGTAACAGCTTTGAAGGAAAGGTCACAATTTCAAGCACTTCTCTTTGCAACAGGCATCAATTGACAAAATATAACTGCAAAGAAAAAGTGCTAGCTGAATGTTCCACCATTCGATTCCTGCTTCAAACACAACGCCGTCATCCCTGCCGGGGTAAAGTAAGATGCTTATTGCAGATTGCAGAAGGCGCCGCATCATCAGTCAACGCAAAGCAGACAAAAAATCCTGAGCCCACAGGAATAAAAAAAAAGGGGACCGAATATCCTAGAGAAATTCAGTGCAGAAGGAACCATCTACTCGCAGTCCCACCACTAATGCATAGTACCACTTACAAGACATATATCGAAGTAGGGACCGGGTAGGGGGTCATCGGTGGTATTGGCGGCGCGATTGGAATCATGGACGACGGTACCAAGAGACCGCAGCCGGCGGCGATATATCGAAGTAGGGTAGGGGGTCACCGGTGGTATTGGCGGCGTGATTGGAATCATGGACGACGGTACCAACAGACCCCCGCCGCCGGTGACGGCGGCGCCGATGGCCAGGCGAGCATGAATGGACGAAACTTGTGATGTGGGCCGGGCTGAAAAAAAATCAATAACTGGGCCAACGCAGCTTGGGTGGGCCAGAATCCCAAGAGAATTCTAATAACTGGGCTTTTTTGCTCTGGTCCAGGCTCGTTTCCGCCGCAGCTTCAGCTGTACTTAGATGTCCAAACGGACCGTCCGACACGGCCCGGCCCAAGCACGAAAAGGCCCGGCCTATTTATTTTGAGGCCGACACGGCTCACTTTGTAATCGGGTCGTGTCGTGCCGGCCCACAGCCCGACACGAAATTCTTTAATCGTGCCGGGTCGACCCGTTAAACACGCCGGCCCACATGGGAATGTTGGCCCACTATGGCAGCCGCCGCCGCACCGCTGCTCAGCCTGTGTCGCCGTCGCACCCCATCGACGTCGACGTCAGGATCGCTATCGCCGACCGCTCGGAGCTGTTCTCGGACCTCGTGCGGATCCTCGGGACGCGGTGTCGCAGGCGGCGATCCGGTGCATGGCGGTGGGGGTGAAGGTCCGTGGGTGTCCC
>BCLG01000217.1:115543-125938 GCA_001602295.1 Zoysia matrella
GGCCGGCGTCGTCTCCGTGCTGGTGATGGTCGTCGCGGCGGAGTCCGCGCTGCAGCTGCTGGCGGAGGTTGGCAGTGCCGTCGATGGGGGTGTAGTCACTGGTGAAGCGACGGGCCGGGTGTGGGCTATGAGGTCGTGGACGCGGAAGACGATGTGAGGGCGGCGTGATTCACAAGAAGGGGAGCCCGAGAGGGAAGTTCGTGCGGTGCGCAGAGAAGGGGAGGGCAACGTGGCATGGGTTGTCTCAGTACAGCATGTTTTATATGCCCCTAGCCCTAACGCACCGTGGTGGGTTGGTCACTGGTGGGCCCGTGAGGTTGTTAATGGGCCGTGCTTAGTGGGTTGTTAACGGGTCGTACCCAGTTGCATGCTTCACGGGCCGAAGGCCGTGCTCGTGCCGCCCATCGGGTCAGACCCTCGGCCCAAGCACGCCCCTCAGCTCGTGTCGGGCCGGCCTGGGCATGAAATGGATCGGCCCGTACTGTGTTTGGGCCGGGCCATTTTTATGTGCTTCGGGTCGACCCACTTGGCCCGACCCGCTTGGACATCTCTAACTTCAAAACAGCTTCCCTTTGGAAATTCAAACGAATGTCTCATAGAGCGTAGATGTGAAGAGTAATTAATTTTCAAAAATCAATGAAGTTTCATCAGTCTTGTTTTCATAAAATGAATCACCAAGCTCTTAACTCGAACATAAGATCTTTAATTTTCAAAAATACATAGTTATGAATTTGACGGTACAAGTGTATTTGAGAAGATGCCAGGATACCTGATTTTAGAGCATCTCCAAAAAGTTCCTTAAACTTTTACCCAAAAACCATTTTTTGGGACAACCTAAAAAATTTATGGGAGTATTTTTCATCCCTCCTCCAACAACACCCTTAATTAGGTCCTTAAAAATTATTTAAATTGGCCAGATCAGCCGTTTTGGTTCGTTTTACGGTTGGCCTATCGACGGACCGGATCGGCTACAGCAGGATCGTGAGAACCATACAGGGCAAATAACGAACACCAACAAAGAGAGAGGAAAAGAGGGGCCTCGATTTGCCCCTGGCGCACCCTTGGAATCCTGGTGACGCGGTGTGCTGCTCGCTGCCGCTGGTTCGAGCTGCTGCCCTTAACGATAGTCGACGACGGAGAGATCTGGGACCGGCAGGGGCCAACAGGGGAACGAATCGGGATGTGTGGTGGACGTCATTGGGGATGATGCGCGGGACCGATAGGGGACCATGCGAGACGCTCGTCGGCCTTCTCCGGTGACGCCTCGGGACGGTGCGGCAAGACGGACAGATCGGCGTCGGGTCGAAGCAGAGAGGCGCGGATGAGCGGTGGTCTCGACGGGAAGGGAATCCTTGCGCGGGAGGATTATCGATGTAAAACAGAACAGAGAGATTTGGGGAAGATGTAAAGCAGAATAATGAGAGAGATTCGGAAAGCTCGCACGTTTTATCTGTTGCTGCACTCACAAATTCTGCAAATTTCTTCACTCAACATGCACGGTTTAGCCATGTACAAGAGAACAAACATTCTTAATTACAAAGAGTAGATATGCATAAAATGTGAAACTAATTAACAGAATTTATTGTAGGGAAGCTCGTGCACTCAACAGGTGCTGGTGTCCATTGCTTATATCGCCATGTACAAAGGAACAAATATCTCTAATTCTAAGGAGTAGATATGCATAAAACGTGAAACTAATCAACATAATTTGTTGTAACAAATATACACCTTAACAATCGAGGAGCTCAGAAACTTTCCGGTATCTAGCTGCGAACTGAGAATTTTTTCGGGACGCGAAAGTATACGGGGAAGTTCAAAGGATTTGTTGGAGAGCAGATTTTGCATATTCTCCTTATAATTTGATTTAGAGAAAGTTTTAAGAGAGCTTTTAGAGATGCTCTTGTGTGATTAATGAAGAAACTCTCTAATTGTTAAGCCAAAACTACTAATTACCATTAAAAATTTTTTGGGCAAGGAGGGGTCGCGGCCCCCTCTGGCCTCTACGTCGCTTCGCCGGTGCTGTTGTGTTCGGTTGCCTGCAAGTGAGCGGAGCTTGCAGTCACGCATGCAAAAGTGCTCGTCAAGGTGGGTCCGCATAAACGGGAATATATCTCGTTTAAAATAATTTTATTTATACTATTATTTTAGTTGTATTTTCATTTATATTACCGCTTTGAGTCAATAACGACTAAAACTCCAGATATCATTGATTAGTTTGATAATATAAATAAAAAATACACTCAAGTAATGATATGGATGAAAATAGCGCTCGTTAGCCCTTTCGTTTTTTTGCTAGACTTGGCTGGCGCTGGCACAGAGAGAGATTGGGTGGGAGAAAAAAAATAGCTAGTGATGATTTGGCATGCATGCAACCAATCAACTCTGTACCTGACCTGGCTGAAATGGTGCTAGCAACCAACCAGATATTGCTGCATGCGATGGGCCTCTCCTAGCGCAATCTAATTCACAGATACGAGCTAAGCTGGGTACAGAAGAGAACCAATCAGACTCGATATGTATGTGTTTTTAGAGAGGACGATAATAGATTCCAAATGAAGGGTCAAACTGTAATGAACAAAAGCAATGTGCTTCTATATGACAATAACAAATGTGAACCTAAAATATTTTTTATATTATTGATTAACCTAACTCTAGGAGAATATGTTACTTACATTATCTATGTAATATGAGTACGTAAAACATGTTTCCCTGAAGTTCGGAAAGTAGAAGATTTTAGGTGCAGAAAACTCTTGTTACACCTTCTATAGGTTTTGTATGTTTGTGCATTTTTATCTTAGGAAGATTTTACATGAATCTTTTTTTCAAAATATAGTAACAAAAATATATTATTTACAGGATCTATAGTGAGAAACAGAAAGCCCAAGCTGTTCACGCAGCCGAGCCAAGCAGCCACTCCCACGCACTTCGCGCGGGACGGGCACGGGGCCACGGGGCCACGGGGCCACGGGGCCACGGGGGGTGTCCTGCGAGAGGGGCCCACTTGCAGGTTCACACGGAGTGACTATTACCAGGCATGACGGAGGACGCCAGCCAGAGTAGAGACGAGATCCACATTCAGAAGCTCGAATCGAACCCTAGCAACGCGAAGGTGAACACAATGGCGCGGTCCCTTCCGCCCCTCGCCGCCCTTCTCTTCCTCCTCCTCGGACTCGCCGCCACCGCGTCCGCGGCCGACGCGCCCTTCATCGTCGCGCACAAGAAGGTGGCGCTGTCCCGGCCCAAGCCCGGCGTCGAGCGCCTCGCCGTCTCCGTCGACCTCTACAACCAGGGATCCGCGTCAGTACTATCTCCTATCTCTCACGCCCATCGCGGATCCTGATCTGTTTGTTTCTATTTGTTGGGTACCTGGAGAATTGAGATCTGAGTCGTGGTTTAGGGGATCTTAAACCTGAAGAGGTTTTATGGGTTTAGCTAGATCTGAGTATCGATTTCTCAATTGTGATACAACACTACTAGGAAATGATAGATTTCTAGGCGCTTCAGGCTCAGGAATGCTTAAATTCCGTCCAACGCATGTCTTTGCTTGCTGGATCTAGATCATGCTGTTTATAATTGCGAATTATTCAATGATTTCCCGTGCTGAAGACATGGTTCTGTTTATCCAGCCTAAAGTAGCGAGCTAGTATTAGAGGCAATTTGCCATGCTTTTGACGCAATGAAGTGGCACATTAGATGGCGCACTGTTAACTCACAAGAGCTTGGCAGCTGCTTTTAAGCAGAAGATGAGGTTATCTGTATGTTAAGCTGCACTCGGAAAGAAAGTATGTTTCTATTCATCTGAACAACCGGTGGAGGTAAATAGCTGATTCATGATTATGAAGATTAGATGCACCTTGAAATTTGGATGGATTAATGAGTGTAGGCGGTAGCAATCAAAAGGGAATATGAGTTGTAGTTTCGTTTGAAATATTTTACTTGTTATAGATATACTCCCCCCTTCCTGATTTAATTGTAGTTTTGGTTTTGGCCGTGGAAATTGAGGTGGAAAAGGTGGCATTTACTGAAAATGAGGAGGATAGAGATAAGAGATAGAGATGCATTGGGAAGAGATAAAGTTGTATTGGAAAGTAAGAATGGCAGTTAAATTGGGACAAATGGAAGAAGCTAGAATGACAGATAAAATGGGACGAATTGGGTAATATATAGAGAATATGTGTTGTAATTTCACATTTGGAATATTTTACTTGTTTTGGATGGATCAATGAGTGATAGGCAGTAGTAACCAACAGGCAACTACCTGATGCATGACCTTATATATTACTGTTGCATACTTGGCTGCATTGCTGATGTAGCAACTCAGGTGAACCATGTTAGATGTATTTCTTTGTCTTTAAGGATAATCTAATGGCTAACATATTAGATGTATTTCTATGTCTGAGGATCTAAATCTAATGACATGCTTTGACGTGCTAATAGAATGCATATCATACTATATGCTTTGGCTGTCTGTTACTGTCGAGCGTTGCTTCCTTCCATGGCCAAACCATTTCAATCAACTTTAATTCCTTTATTTGCAATATGATGGCTAGCGGCTATCCATATATTGTGCGTGGTCAACTGATTTGACTTATTCATTGTTTTTTTTTCTTCTCAGAACTGCCTATGATGTAGCCATTAATGATGACTCTTGGCCAACAGAAGCTTTTGAGCTTTTGTCTGGAGAGAAATCCAAGACATTGGAAAGGCTTGACCCGTGAGTATACATTTATATATATATCTGCTTATTGTGCATCCATATTTAGTATGACAGTAAATGACACTGTTTGTTATAGTGGTGCCACTGCTTCCCACACATTTGTCCTGGAGACCAAAACGCAGGGCAGGTTCCAAGGATCACCTGCTATCATTAAATACCGTATTCCCACAAAGACTGCACTTCAGGTTTGGCCCATTGCTTAGATAGTGTTTCCTGTACGCAATCCCATCCTTTTTTCCCCTTTAGGCAGCAATTCCTCAACGCCCCTTTTGCTAATATCATGTTTTTGTATGTTTAAGGAGGCTTATTCAACTCCCATCTTTCCACTGGATATTCTGGCTGAAAGACCTCCAGAGAAGAAGTTTGAATGGGTAAGTAATAATGGTATGCACAGATCCTAGTCCATGTCTCTTTTTGATACTGATTTGATTTCTGTTTTTATGTGGCTTCCATGTGGATCTGGATTTGCTCCTGTAATATGTTCAGGCTAAGGTAATTTTATTTTCTTTTCTCCTGTATTGGTCAGATTTTGTGTAGTTTTGTTAATCTCGTTTCTATTCCATCTCAATAATCTGCTCTAGAGTAGCTATTATCATAGCATAGATACTAAAAGAGATATCCGTTTGCAGAGGCTTGTGGCTAAATACGGGGCACTGGTGTCTGTTGTTTCGTTCGTTGGAATATTTATCTACTTGGTCGCGAGCCCATCGAAAAGCAGTGGAAAATCAAGCAAGAAGAGACGTTGATCTATTCATAGGTCGCAGTTTCTGTGTAGGTGATGGTGCGGCCTGGAGGAACACTTGATACCGAGAACCTAGAGAAAACAACCTTTGAAGTTACTTTTAGTCACCTCAACCTTGAACTGAAACGAAATGAGCTTCAACTAGCAAAGTGGACCTTAATTTTCCTGTTTTGTTGTCTGTGACTTAACTCAGAGTAGATTCCAATGAAATTTGAAATAACATTTTGGGCCGGGGCCTTTGCTACATTCGTTTTCCCTTTGTGATGAATGGTTAACGCTGTCTTGTGGAAGCAATCAAACACTTGTTGAGTACTAGCAGCAATTGAACTGCTAAGGGCTTCTTTGAAATGCACACATTTCACATTAATCAGTTTAATTTTATAAGAAAAACATAAAAACAAGAATTTTGTCCTCTGTCCCAGAAGAATCTTTTCAACTCCCATCCAATTAGTTGTCAAAAAAAAAAAACTTCCATCCGATTCTTCTGCCCCTGGCCAGAGTAATTCAATTACGGGCCACAATTTCCACTCGTGCTCAGAGCCCACATCGAGATGCCGATCAATTCAGGTCCTTCTACCCAATGTTTTTTCACTAGGCCAGGCCTCAGTCCAATACAACAGAATGCAGAGCCCATGAAAACCAGCCCATTCCTCACTTGCCCAGTTTACCTCCTATCACACTGACACGGCAGGCCCACTGTTCCCGGACGAATCCAACGGTCCAAACGATACCTCTTCCTCAATCTCGACCGTCCGCACTAGGGTAATCCCTCCGCAAACCCCCCGCCGCGAGCTATATAAATGTCTCCCTTCTCCCACCTCCAACCCTAGCCGCGCCCATTCCCGCACCTCCCCTACCGCCGCCGCCTCCACCGTCGCCGCCGAGATGGGTCGCGTGATCCGCGCGCAGCGTAAGGGTGCGGGGTCTGTGTTCAAGTCTCACACCCACCACCGCAAGGGGCCCGCCCGGTTCCGCTCCCTCGACTACGGCGAGCGCAACGGGTACCTCAAGGGCGTCGTCACCGACGTCATCCACGACCCCGGCCGCGGCGCGCCGCTCGCCAAGGTCACCTTCCGCCACCCCTTCAGGTACAAGCACCAGAAGGAGCTCTTCGTCGCCGCGGAGGGCATGTACACCGGCCAGTTCGTCTACTGCGGACGCCGCGCCACGCTGTCCATCGGCAACGTGCTGCCCCTGCGCGGGATCCCCGAGGGAGCTGTCGTCTGCAATGTGGAGCACCACGTTGGTGACCGCGGTGTTTTCGCCAGGTGCTCCGGTGACTACGCCATCGTCATCAGCCACAACCCGGACAACGGCACCTCCAGGTAAGAACACCGTCCTACATCTCCTCTAATTCGTTCGATCGTGGGATCTGTTAGACATGGTCTAGCATGATGATTATCTTTTTAGATCTGATGTGATAGTAATAGTATGGACATTTGGTAGAATTTGCTTTGAAAATCATGATGCTCTGTTCTGTAGCGTATGGCTTATACGATGTGAACATGTATATTTGCTCATTTGAATTACCGGAAAAGTTCACTAGTTGGTTCAATTGTTGCATGTGATCGTATATTGACATGAGCACTAATGATTTTCTGTTGCATGTTATTCAATCTGAATTAGGTCTGGATGCTGCTGGTTATGGTTTTGATTAGCAGACAAACATGAACAAATAATAATTTTTTGACACATGCATCTGTTTTACATTATTTGCTGACTATCTTGGCATTGCTAGCTTTAACATTTGTAGTTCTATGCAAGCAAGTTGGTTTTGTACTACTTGGTTTCCATGTCTTAAATAAATGCCTTGTGCTATATCAGCCTATTGCAAAAGTTAAGCTAGGTTACATGTGTGCATTCACTAGATCATTTTGTGTTTTATTATCCTTGTTCATTATCTCGTGGGGGTTTCATCCCTGGCCCTTCCCAACTTTCTTGTATGCTGTTCTAGTGTTTGTATTCCGCCCATGTGTTATTGTGAGATTTTTTGAATCACCTGTGCGCTGGCACCCATCCTTTTCATTTCTTGCAGGATCAAGCTCCCCTCTGGTGCCAAGAAGATTGTCCCTAGCAGCTGCCGTGCCATGATCGGCCAGGTTGCTGGTGGAGGCAGGACTGAGAAGCCCATGCTGAAGGCTGGTAACGCCTACCACAAGTACCGTGTGAAGAGGAACTGCTGGCCTAAGGTGCGTGGTGTGGCCATGAACCCAGTGGAGCATCCCCACGGAGGAGGTAACCACCAGCACATTGGTCACGCTTCCACTGTCCGCCGTGATGCTCCTCCTGGCCAAAAGGTTGGTCTCATTGCTGCAAGGAGGACTGGACGACTCAGGGGACAGGCTGCCGCAACTGCTGCCAAGTCTGACAAGGGAGCTTAGAGCTATCATCGCTGTTTATCTATATCTGCTTAGATTAAAGAACAGGACATGTATTCCAGTATGGATGTGTTATCTACTCTGTTGAACATCTCGATGGATGTTAGTGTCAGTTTCCGTGGACATCGTCTGGAGTTTTCGTTCAACCTAAAGAAGTTTTTGCTTGGATTTGGATATTCAGTCCTAAATGATACTGTTGTTATTTTAGTCCTTGAGTGCACCTGTTATCTTGGTTATGTTCATGTGTTGTGCGAACCTAATGATACTGTTCTGTGGGTTGATTGCAGAGTTAACGTTTATCGATTTGAATGCATTTTCTGGCAATCCTTTGCTCTGGCTAGTTAAAATCGAGGCCCTGGTTGGGAACAATTTTCTCTGCCATGTTTTGCTTATAAGCAAAGCAAAGAATTTCTCACTTTTTTTATTTCTTATTATGGTTCAAATCTCTAAAGCGATGATTAATTAGAAGTGACAATAAGCTGGGCAGTGAGATTATTGTTAATGTTGACTGATAAACCATCTCTCTCGTCTCTACGAAATTGAACTTACGGACTGTGCCGATGGAACCGCTCCATATCAATTTCATGGTTTTTGCGATTGATCCAGCAGGTTACGGTTACGGCAACTAAGCAGTTGTTGAATCCGTCTCCGGGTCTACAATAAAGTCCGAACGATGCACCTGTTCCGAAACAGTCAATCGACACTGGAGTTTCTTCCAATTCAAATAAACAGATTTGAGTATCGTTCAGTTCATGAGTTCAAGAGAATAGTAACCTTCTGTCCCAACCTTCTGGTTTTTTTTTTAATCTGTTCACCGGAATCTGATGGATACCGAAAAGACCTTTGGACTTCATTTCATATCAGCCCCGTATTCTACAACCTACTCCGGTTAGAGCATATCCAATAGTTATGTATAATTGGTACTCTCAATAGATAGCTTTTGGTTCCACCTAAAATCAATTGGGAGAACAGAAATTGTCTTCCTCCAACAACTTCCAATAATCATACAAAATACTAAGGAGTATTTTGAATCTAACTGGTTCTTCCTTTGACAACTCGAGCATTGTATGATACTTGTCCAGTCCAAGTCCTCTAAACAAAATATCACGAGGCGTACAATCCTTGTCACATCGACAATTCTACTGTCCTGAGTCAAGAGCCAAGAGTGTGTGAGGCCTTGAGGAAAGCCAAGAGCGTGAAGCAGGCGTCATGGCGGCTACCCGGGAGGGTCCGAGCAGCTTGGCAGCTAGCATGGTTGGTGGTCATCCGACTCATCCGCCAGTCCGCTGAGGGCACCTTCACCACGGGCTGGCCCAAGTTCATCACTAGGCACTGCAGGAGCTCGAGTTCGTCGTGTTCCACTACGATGGCAACACGCGTTGTTCGGTACGTTGGACTACGAGCAAACGGGAAGCATGGCCAACTGAGCGCGGCGACCGGCGACGAACATGTGAAAGCACTTCCAAAAAGGCAGGAGGAAGACGAAGGCAACTGGTTTTGCTGAAAGATTTGACGCGCGGTTTAAGCGGGAGGTGGTTGGATTCCAGGTTGGGAGTGCGAATGAGGGATGCAAATGTAGGGGGAGAACAACCGGGTTTAGGAGGCAGCAAAGTTTAGGGTCTTTTTAGGCAACGGTTGGGAAGGTGATTTTATTCATTCTACCTAAATAATATATTTAAGGAGAGTTTTAAATGACCGCTAGAGATGCTCTTATTCATTAGTTGCCGTTTGGCGACACTAGATTTGAGAAAATAAAACAGAGGAGAAGATCTAGACTCTTCATTTCTCCATCTCATTCAATCTCAACTTTTTATTTATATTTCAATCTCAAACCCACGTCTCATTTCTTAATTACTAAACGCCACCTAATTGAAATAAGTTCTATCGTCTTTTTTCAACTATCGCGGTCTTTCGATTTTTGTCTTTCATTCAGAATACCGGATATTTTTACTTCTTAATTTTTCAACCTGTTTGTTTTTTCTCTCTCGACGGTTTTGAGAGTGACTTTAGCCTATGTAGCAGGATGATGTGGATGAGGATTATAAATTTGTTTTTTAAATTTTGTAAAAATAAATTTATTTCAAATTTGAAAATAAGTTCAAAACAAAGTTGTTTCTCATAAAGAGATCTATGATTCAACAAAGTTTTAAATTCATCTGAATTTAAAAAGTTATGTTTTGAGGCAAAACAAAAAGATGCTGCGAAATTTGGAAAAATCAGAAAAAAGAAAAAAAGCCTCACGGATCCCACCCGTCAGCCGGCATGGGGAAAGAGTGAGAGGAAATGAGGTGAGCTCGATGGCAGACGGGTGGGGTCCGTGGCGCCACCCTAATGCCCGAGACCGTGCAGCTCTGGTTCGACTTACGACACGACCGGGCATGCGACACAAAATTACACGAGAATCTGACTGCCACGTCCGTGTCGGGTCGGTCACGATGTCGGCTCGTGTTTTCCGCTTCTGACGACGACGCCGCCTGTGGACTGAGCGAAGCTGATTCACGAACAACGCAGGGCTTCAGCTACATGGCGCTGGCGGCGGCGGCCACCGCGGCGCGCGA
>BCLG01000217.1:138482-157052 GCA_001602295.1 Zoysia matrella
CCGAGCGTCGTCGGACCTCTGCTCACAAAACAGTTAGCTGACGAGCGAAGTTGCGAAAATAAAGGAGCAAGAGCCTTACCTCGCTGACCGACGCCGGATCCGGATGACTGAACGGCGCGGAGTCTGGCCCCCCGACAGAGAGGCGATTGTGGGTGCGGCTCGAGCAGGCTCCGCCACGGCCGCCTCGGCCGCACGAGGTGGGGAGTCCACAGGACTCTTGGAGCTGACGGCCACCGCCTCCGAGGGGTCGACCTTCGCCTTCTTCGCGGCCGACCCCTACTCCTGCTCCTCAGAGGAAGAGCTCAGACCCTCGAAAGGGTTCGATTCTTCGGCAGCGACAGCGGCGGTCGCCTCCGCCAAGGCGGCCAAGCCTTGGCTCGCCGACGAGCCTCCCTCGGCCCTCAAGCCACGAGGGGACCTCGCCGTCGGCTTCGCGGGAGAGGCGGCGGTTCTCGCGCCCCTGGACAAGTAGTCCAGGAAGTCCGCCTTCGCTCTCTGCTTTCGGCCGGTCCTCCTCGGCTCCGGCGTCGTCGTGGAGTTGGGCTCGGCCCTCTGTAGTGTCGGCGTCGCAGCAGAGCTGGTCTCGGCCCCACCGGTGATCACGGCCACCGGCGGACCCTGAATGACACCAAAATCAGCCCCCTGCAAACGACTACGACCCAAACGAAAAAACCTGCGCTTACCAGCTGACGGTGGTCCCGGTCGAGGGGACGCGGCCCCCGATTAAGGCCGCTCTCGGCGTCTTTGAAGACGGCCGAAGTCCGGGCTAGGACCCCCTTGCCAGAGAGAGGTCGGCCACGGACTTCGCAGGTCTCGTCGTCCGGCTCCTCGTACTCCCCGAGGCTATGCACCCGACGGCGCAGCGGCATGATCCGACGACGCATGGCGACGAAGAAGACCGTCGTTCCGGTCAGTCCTTGATCCCGAAGGCGCCGAATGGCCTCTAGGTGAGGTCGGATCGTCTCGACCTCGGCCGCCGAGAGCTTCGACTTCCAAGACCTCGTCGCCTGGGGCACCAGATCTTCGAAGGCCGGAAGCTGGGGGTCGGCGTTGTCGATGTAAAACCATGACCCCCACCAGCCCTTCAACGAAGTCTTCAGATCGACCTCGATATACTCCTGGGACTCTCGAGTCCGGAGCATGATGCTGACGCCGCCGACGCGTCTCCTGACCCCCGTCTCTTTCGACGTCTGGAGGCTGGCGAGGAAGAAATACCTCCACAGCAAGAGGCTCGGCCGAATCTCTAGATACGCTTCGCAAAGCGTGACGAAGACGCTCGTGGTACGCCAGGAAGCTGACGATCTTCCCCAGCGGCGGCGCGGGCACGACGTGGCCGTAGCCGACCACCCAGCCCGCCGACTCCTTCGGCGGGACCATCCCAACGGTGGTCCACCTCTTGAGCAGAGCGTCGTTGACGCACGATGGCTCCTACTCAGACATTTTTTCAAGATGGCAGCGACGGGAGCGCGAACTACGGCGATCGTTGGACCTAGCGACACTACGATGAAGAGCGGAGCCAACGATCTCTTGCGCAAAAGACAAAGACAAAGCGAGGAAGCCGGTTGAAAGCCCAAAGTTACCGTGCTCCTCTTTTTAAAGGACTCGGGCAGTTACAACGCCTCCCACGATCGGCCGAGGAGTAACTGCTCGATCGAAGGGTCGCGCCCCAAGACGCAACCCAGCGGTTTGCCCACGAGCCGCCGACGAGCGGGCCCGGGCCTAATTTTGCCGTCTCTGCCGCAAACGAAACGGTAACAATTACTCCGACAAGACGGTTGCCAGAGCACGTCCGGCAGGCGACGTGATGCGGGCGCGCGAACCGTCGCACCCAAGACACCGTCCGATGAAATTCGAATCAACCGCTCGGATCGGTCGACGGTTCAAATTCCTGGGCGGCTCGATTGCCCTTCGCGTGGAGGCACGGGAGCCGTCCGATCCCCGTAACCGCAACGGCGGATTCAAATAAGGGGAGGCGACTGAACGAAGTCCCCCACGTTCGGCTGACTGACAGCCAGGGCCGCCGGGCCAAACCACACGTTCGGGCGCTGATCATGGCCAGGCCTAGGCGCGACGCTGATCATGGCAGGAACCGCATCGAACCGGTCTGACCTAGGCGTCTTACCGAACGAAAGACCGAGAACGACCTCGGCCTGACCTCGAAGGTCGGAACGATGCGTGCACGTAGAACGAAACCCCTAACGATCGGCTAACCGACAGCCGAGGCCACCGAGCCAATCCGAACAATCGTACGCTGATCACGGCCTTGGCCTAGGCGAGGCGACGCTCATGGGCAAGGACCGCGTCGAAACCGACCCTTCCCAGTCATCTCGTGGAGTAAAGAAACCGAGGCCAGCCTCGGTCCGACCTCGAACGTCGGCACTCCCCCGTCGGCCCCCGGATCGCCTCAAGGCTCGGGGGCTGGACCCACGGTTAAACCCCTTGCGATCGACTGACCGACAGCCGAGGCCATCAAGCCAATTCAAACAATCGGACGCTGACCATGGTCTCGGTCTAGGCGTGACGCCGACCATGGATAGCACCTCAAAACCGGCTCTCCAGACGCCCTACCGAGCGTAAGGACCGAGACCGATCTCGGTCCGACCTTAACCATCGGCACAACGCTTAGCCGATTCCCCGGATCGCCCCTAGGTCCGGGTGTCGACCCGGCGGAGCGATTCTGATACGATCAACCATCAACGAATGATGGTCCGCGTAACGATTCAGCCCACGACTGACCCTTCGGGTCGCTCGAGGGCTTGGAGGCTGCGCCCTATGGGCGCGCTCGCGCGCACCCGTAGGAACACGACAAACCTCGGAAACGACCAGCCCGACGCCGCCTCAATCAGAGATCTCAAACGGCGTCAGGCTCAAGGGCTACTGTCAGGATCACGTACCTCGGGTACCTAACAGATCGCGCTCCGACGGGTAAAGGTCGAGGGTCGAGCAGCGCGGGTTCCGACCCCTCAGCGACGACCTACGGCGGCCATGTCTTGGGCGCGTAGGGGCGCGAAGACCCCGGCCTTCGGAGGTCGACCCCCGGGGCGACCCCTAGGAGGTAGGTCTCGCGTTATGGTACATTTACTCTGATGACCAGCTGCCATCTGTCCCGACGGGACGGAACGAGATTCATCACGGCAACACTCCAGCAGAAAGCTGCGACGGCTACCAGACACGACAAGACAGCACTGTAGCTGGCACAGTGGCGCCGAACGAGCATCACTGTACCCGCCGCTGCGCACGACGCGACGGGTCATGATCACACCTGGACGGAACGAAATGATGGCGACAACGACAGTAGAGCCCACCTGTCGGCGAGACGGTAGGATCGTGTAGGGTCTATTACCTGTAACCCCAGGGTCCCTTCCTATATAAAGGGAGGCCCGGGGAACGATAGAAACAACGGTCGAACACCACCACAAGCAACAGCCACAAACACACGAAAGACAAATATGAGCTCCATTAGAACCCGAGGATCCTTGCACCCTTCCGAGCAAGCACCCCCATTGACTCATGTTCTGGGTCCTCTCGCGAAGAGAGGATTCTGTCTTGTAATGTTGTCCTTGAGATAATCCGCTCTCTAGACGTAGGGTATTACACCGTTCGGGTGGCCCGAACCAGGTAAAAAATCTCCTCGAGTCTTCCTCAGACCGGGCCCTTCAGAGTGCGAAAGCACACCACCCCCACGATCGTATATTCACTGTGTCAGTGGTCAGAACACCGACAAGTGTGATAAGCTCATAGCTCTAAACTGTTTGACTATAGAACCCAGAGTCTAGATAGACGCTTCCATTCTTGCACCACCTACATCTGCAGTTGTTTCATCACTTCACTTCTTGCTCCAGTGTAATGCTTATGGCATAACTGAAATGCCTCTCTTCCAATTCATTTCGGATGGGCATGAAATAGAATTTAGAATGAAACAACCGTATGCTCAGTCCAATATCTACAATAGAAGGCAAAATAAATATATAGTTTGTGTTCTAAATCTTCTTATGAGTAATTTTGCAGTCTTATTTTGTACATCAAAGATGTTCTGAGAAAGATGGGATGTAGAAGCGTTGAATTCATGGTGATGGTCGTGAGCATCCAAACGTAATTCTGATTCATCTATCAGTGCCAAACAGCTCGTGAAATCATCTAAAGTAACACTTCGAAACAAAATAATAGTGATATACTCTATACTGTTCAAAAATACCATGATCATACCTCGGTAGGAGATTATTCAGAGACCATTGACAAGGATACAAAGGCAGTTTATATTCACTGTATGTTATTACAAGCTGTACTTTCTATGGCCCGTAATCATGTGGTCCAGGGTTGCGGCAATCATCCTTAAGATCATAGGTTTGTTAAACCATTCACAGAAAGCCAACGCCGCTGCACCATCATCTGAAAGCGGCGACGTGGGGGACTTGGTCGTGGTCGCGTGCCCCAGGGGGCGGGCAGAGATAGTCGCCGCCATCGTTAGGAAGATGAGAAGGAGAATGGCGGTCGCGGTGGAGGTAGACTTGGCCATGGTTTGATGGTTTGGTGATGGTTGTGTTTGTCGTGCAGTGAGTAATTTATACGGGTGCTGTGGTGTGTAACTACACATCAAAACAAATATAAAGGTTAGGCTCTAATAACGTAGTATATATATTACAACAAAGGTGTTATATGCGTTTATGTACTAGTAAAGATAATAAGTGTCTAGTAACTTAACAGGGGTTAATGGTGTAACATCTTTTCTAGGTATTATATATGCAATTGATGACACATTGGTAACAACACATAATTAAATCAGCATACTATTTAGGGTGACATATATTACCTCTTGAAATGATAATACATGTCATCTGTTTAGGTAATGTTAAACTTCTCGCTAATTAACATTTCTTTTTATTTTTAAAAATTTCAAACTTTTTTCCTTTTTATTTCTTATTTATTGTTATTTTAGAATTTTTATATCTCATCCACTTGAAGCATGCAATAATTGAAATATTTGGAGTAATTTTTTTAATATGGAAAACAGTTTATTTTAACTACAATTAAAATTATTTATTATCTTTTTTCCTATCCCCTTCTATTTCATGTATGCATCCATCGAAATATTTAGTATAATTTATTTAAACCGTTGAAACAATTGATTCTTACCACTATTATAATCTAGCTTCTTACTACTAGAAAAAGATTCTCCATTCATTAAGACATTAACATATGCATTGTGTAGATTTTAGTACAAGTATAAAAACAAAATTGAGTTTGCATTTTTCAATGCTCGTGACCAAACAATATGCATTGTCTAATGCTGTAGCAAATTATTTCTAGGAATTAATAAATTTGAAAATTAAACGAAAACAGATTAGGTCACACCTATATAGACTCCCCCCAATCATGGGATCTTGCATTGGCCACAACGGATCTAGCTGGAGGTCAATGTAGCTAGCTGGAGTTCATGTCTGTGGTGGCACTCTCAGATAGAGCTCGTTGGAAAGGACTAAAAGCCAAGAAAAAAATCCCAAATAAAATACCAGCATGATGCTTGTCGGCGTTGTCGCGCCGTGCAACCTTCCTATGAGTTTCTTGCCGACGAGGCTCACCGGAATGGCTGGCGTCAAACACAACAGGCAGCCGTTATCGAGGTCGTACGGTAGCAAGGATTATGAAAACATTAGGCTGACGAGTGTGCCCTCCTCCACGGCTTTCTAATTTCAAACAAAGTTTTCAAGATTGAAACTGCAGTGACTATTTTGACTCAGAAAAACTAGTTCGAGGGCTAAAAAGAAAATATGCCAATTTTCTGAGTGGTACATCACATCAAGTGGAACATTTTTTTTTTGTTTTTGGACCGAGTCATGATTCTGCATATAATTTAAATTAAATTCAAAAAGTAGAAAGGAAATTTGAACATTAAATGAATTTTTAATGTGCATTTTAAATTTGATAAAATCTTAAAAATCACCGACATACTTTCTTGGTATGATCTTCCCGGTAATATTTCTGCAAGGTCAAAATTTTATAGATATTTTTGAAGTTTCTTTGAAAGGTACATTTTGTCATTTATTTGAATAATTCAAACTAGAAAGCCATTGATCTTTTAAAAATTGAATTATTTTTACATTTTTGGCATTGCAGGGTGACAAAAGTGCAAAAAGTGGTCCATGTTGACACCTGTGGTGTTACAACCAGTAGCCACGGCTGCGAGGATAAGTTCATCATTGTGCGAGTGCACCGCACTTAGTGTGATCTATATATAATCCTTTCGCTTTTAAATTGCTATTATGATAAAAAAAAATCACGTTTGAAATCTGAATAAAGCTGTTATCATCCAAAGCAACACTTGAAAAATGAATTAAAGATTTGCTGGCGTAACGTCAATTTTTATTCATCTTTCAATGCCGAGGAACTGGCGGTATTATCTGAAACAACACTTCAAAAATAGGAGGATATTATTATGTTACACACACATGAATTTATTATATAGAGTTTGATGAGATGCAGGGTGTTGGAACTCTGATTCTGTTTCGTCCGCCTCGCTGACGATGTCGCTAGAGCCGAGAACGTACCCAAGGAAAACACATCGTGAACTCATGGATAAACAAACTGAATTTTGGAATTCCTGAATAAACATACTGAATTTGCATGGACAACTGAATCACTTTTTTTTTGATTCAATGCCTTGCATAAATAGGAAGATACAATGTGGTTTTGTTTCACCCACGACGCAGCGTCCGCCATGAACCGCATTACGCGCTCATGCCGCACGACCCGGACTCCACTACCTGGCGTTCCCGCGCGAACTGGCGCGCGTCGAACAGGACGCTCTCCAACAGAGTCGGAGCTCAATTGAAATTCAAACTACACCAACTGAAAACCGATATAAAAACAGCCTAGGATTACTCCACTTCACACAGGGCACCATGCACATTGCTATGAAGCTCCAACTATGTTTATTGTGACCGGTTCAGCACCATCGGTTGGCAGCAAAAGCCCTGAAACTAGCTAGGCATGGGTGGCGGCGACATGTTCGGGTTTGCAGGCAGCTCCCTGCCGGCGAGGAAGTGGGAGGACATCTGCCGGGCTTCAACTGGCGCGAACTCCGGCGCCGCGTGCCCTGCGCCACGGATAGTGACGTACACCAAACCCTTGTAAACCACCGTGAACCCGGCCATCTGATCCCCGCCGGCGGCGAACCACTTACGCCACGGCCGCGCCGTCTCCAAATTCAGCTTGCGCACCGCGTAGCGCGTGGACGCCGCGGGCACGCGGGCGTCCGTGTCGCCGCTGTACACCCAGACGCGGAGCCTCGCGTCCACCAGCTTCTTGATCACCGGCAGCACGGACGCCGGCGAGCCGTGCCAGTTCTCGAACAGGTGGTAGTTGCACACCGTCCACGGACCATTCTTGGCGGCGGTCGCGTGCAGGGCCCGCTGCACGTCGGCGCGGTTGAGGTATGCTTCGGAGTAGTTGCGCGCGCACGGGTCGTAGCCGACGTACCGGAGCCCAGCACGGTGGTGCCGGCGACGGACGGCCGAGGTGGTGGTGTTGGTGCAGGTCGGGCTGTACAAGCTGTACAGGTCGACGTTGTTTCCGAACGTTGCGTAGAATCTGTCCAGCAATTCGTCGCAACTATCCCTCTTGCGCTCGTAGGAGGCGTCGCTCTCGCCGGAGTCGTCAGAGAAGTGGTGGCAGGCTCTGGTGATGTTGCCGTACAGCTCGTCGGACATCACGGCGTGGTCCCACGCCGACTGGATCATGCCGCGGTCGTCAGCGGCCTTATCGAGGGCCGGTTTGCCGATCTATATACGAACAAGAAGGATCAATTTCTATTCCGATTAACCATGACAATTTTTTTTTTCTTTACCATGATTCCCTTCAAGTTTATGCGGCGACGTCCCTCGTTCATCTCTTTCAGCCAGCTGTGGCACCTGGTGACCTACGCAAAATAAAACATACGGAGTAGTATTTATATGTGAGACAAATATTTCTTCTTTCTCGCGTTGGATTGAAATGGGCTGCATGCCTTATCATCTGTGTTGGTGTCAATCGGGTTAGAATAAATCAAAATGACGTTATGCTGAAATGCTCTAATTCACGCACATGTCACGCCATTATATACAGCTTTCATGCTTCTAAATCTTTGCTTAAGTCAGGAACTAACTTACTAATTGAGAATTTGTTTAAACCACCCCTTTCCGCCGGCCCTAACCTGCATAGCTCTCCCCGGCTATGTAGAATTCATGCCCTTTGAAATTTGGAAACCTCTTGAACCAGCCAACCATGAACTTGTACATATCGTGAGCTTGATTGAGTTCAAATCAAATGAATAAAGCATCAGTTGAAGAAAAAAAATCAGAGAGATCAATGACGTGTGGACTAGTAATGACTAATGACACATGCATATATATATATACTCTTTTCGGTTTTAAATTATTGACACCGTTGACTTTCAACATCAATTTTGACCATTCATTTTATTCAAAAAATTTATTTCAATGTGTAAAATTATTAGCTGTGATTTAAATTTCATCAATAATAAAGCAAATAATAATAAAAATTGATATAAAATGTCAACAAAGTATATACCAGCTAGTGTGTCGGTGTCGCCATACTGGCTGAGATCCTTTGTTGTGTTGGTGTAAGAGAACAACAGGTTTGCCTCTGTAAACAAATTAGAAGATTGTGTTTGAGAGCTAAGATTTTTAGACTGGATTATACACATGTGCAAGAGAAGTTCAAGAGATAATTTGTGTATGTATACCCTAAAGCCTCAACTGTGCATCAACAACTTAATTGAGCATATTGCTCATCGTTTTCAGTTTGTTGCTACTGTTAATCTATTAGCTAGATGAACAGATAATACCTTTGTTCCAAGCTTCTGGGTTGTGGTGGAGCTCGGGTTTACCCTTTTGGATCAAAAAGGGCCCCAGCTCCTGGATTGCACCGTACAGCGATGAGCATCCGGGTCCTGCATCCATGTATATATATACAAAGTGAATGAGAGAAATGTTACGATGCTTGGAGGTACTAAAGGTACCTCCTTCTTCTCAATTAATCGAAGCTATGTATAGAGAATATGTTTACGCACACACAATGGAATAATTGGATCATCGAAGCCATGTATAGAGAATGCACGGAGACGGCAGACACTATCTACCTCCTACCTCCTGGCTGGTGAGATCGATCGACCCGGAGCAGAGTTGGAGTTCGGATCAGCGACTTATTACCTCCGTTGAGCCAGAGCACGAGCGGCTTCTTGTCGGCGCCGGCGGTGGCCTCGACGAACCAGTAGAAGAGGGCGCGTCCGTGCGTCTCGTTCACCGTCACGTAGCCCGCGTGCTGCCGGAACCCCGCGCGCGGCTGCCTCGGAAGTCGCACCACGCGGTCGGCGGTCGCCTGCTGCGCCGCGGCCACTGCGTCCTGGGTGGCGCCGGCGCCGGCGGCACTGACGGTGAGCGCGAGCAGCACAAGCAAGGCGCAGCGGCGATCGGCGGCCATGGTCAGTGCGTGCATGGAAGGGGAGAACGCGTGGTCTTGCTGCTGCTGGTGGTGCGTCCTTCGCACTGTCCCGAGTGGGCTCTATATAGAGCATGAGCTTAGTAATAAGTATACATTGCAGAGTAGGAGCTACAAAAACTAGACCTGTGCAAGTAGTTTACAGAATCATTACGCAGTCGCAGCTACATCCAAGAAGAGAATTTGGGGTTTGATATTAAAAAAAAGAGAGAAAATTTCTTATTATTCTACTACCTCATTATCTACAGCAACAGCGTGGAAGCAGTAGTTTTAAATTGTACACGCCTTACCAAATAAACAACTACTACTCGGAATGTTTCCGGTTGTTGCATGAGAACTCAGTTGGAAATCTCGTATAGTTGACACTTCCTGGAATTACCTAAATTCTAATTTTGGGATGTAACCCTGTGCAAGCAAGAAGGACAGCGGCGGCGGCGGCATTAGGTAATACTTTGTAACTGTGATCTTTAGGGGGTGAAATGAGCAGTACTACTGAACTGCAGGCAACAACCAAGATTTAAAATGGTTTTGTTTGACCAGAAAGAAACCTTTTCTCTTTTCTGCTCTGAAAATATCTCTTATTTCACAGTACTAATTAGAATATGGGCAAGTGGATTTTCTTGAGACGTCCAGGATCATCTGAACCTTCCACTATGAAAAATTAGAGTCAACTACACGAAGTTTCAGCATGAGGATACAAAAGTTGGCTCTATATAGCTTGGAAGCTCCAGCTGCTGCTGCTGCTGCTGCAGCAGTTGCAGCTAGTATTCCTTACGTTTTGGATAGCTGCATTGCATGAGAGGTATTGTAAGACATTTCTAGGACTGACCTAAGTGGCATTACTGCTTGCTTGCAGCATCGCTACATCCAGTCGAACTGTGATCATTTTCATTACTAGGTCAGAGACTCAGAGGAAATGGTAGGAAAGGAACATATATGGAGATCGGAGGGTGCAATTATTTTATAAAAGCGTTGAAATTCTTCTGTTGTATGCCCACTGAGATACAAGCCAAACAACTGTTGGGACTGTAGTCATTTGTGAAAGCAAAAGGGCAATACAAGTTTTCATAAATATGTTGGTGCAAACACCGGTGGAGTCAGCCCTAGACACTTGCGAAAGCAAAAATATTCACAGACTAGTTTGAATAGCACAGCTTAAATTTCCGTGATGTAGATTGTAGTACTTGAGATTTGAGATATCAGTTAGAAATTTAGGCATTTTACGTTATATTTTAATTCTAAATTTATGAAAGAACATGAGTAATATTGTAACAAATAGTATGTTCGTGCTCATAATTAATCTGTACAAAAACAGAAAGAACATTATGAAAAAACAAAAGAAATTCAGGATATACCTTAAGACGCCAGTGGCATCGTTCTCAACATTCGACATGTTAAGCTGCTTGATGTCGTCGATCAGAGTTTATGCACAAAGAACAGAAGCTATGCAGTACCACGAACAACCTTCTGAAAGTAGTAGAAAGCAGTCGAACAGGAACGAGCAGTCGCGCAGACAATGCGCTCTTAATAAACTTGATCGCCCGCTTACCCGTGTAGGTGTCATAGCTGGACGAAGTTTCGGAGCCTGCTCTCACAAGTTATGTGGGCACAGAAACTCATGAAGAGAATGCAGAGCTCGCAGCAATAGCAGTGAAATGTTTGTCTACTAGGTCTCAGAATGAGAGGAGTCTCTTTTATAGACGCAAAGAGGTGCACGGAGAGAAGGTGCAATGAACCAGGATTATTGTTGGGATTAAACACCATCAATTACCAGAGTAATAGCCACAAATTAATTCATCTATTACTAAAAACCGACGTATTAAATTGACATCTGAAATTAATTCACCATTTTAATTAAAATTGATTCAATCCTCAGAAACAGCAAAACACTACCTGGCTCTATACACACGCGCAAGTCACAAATCACAATTCACGCGAAAACACGCACACGGCACAGCTCGACGAGCGTGTGGCTTTCTTCTCCTCTCTCTCAACTTTTCAACCAGTGAACACTAGCCCACATATTTAAGTTGGTTGACATCCTCTTAACTATCCATGTGGGACTAAAAATTTAGTCTCCTAGCATTTAAGTGGCCCTTAAAATTAAACTGTGAAATCAATGGACCAAGCCCAAATATTCCAACAATATCATCATTTTTCATTGCAGATGCTAGGCTTCTGATTATTGTAACAACATCTTCATTTTATTCAGAACTGACAGAGATGGATCAGAAGTAAACATTTTACGAACTCTGTCCAGATTTCTCATTATTTTCACCTCATTATCTCGATCCACACCATTAATAAAGAGCCTTGGTTTTAGATTTGTATCAGAGTCATAGATCTGAAGTGTTCAGCCATACAAGCTAGAGACTAGATAGACGCTTCCATTCTTGCACCACCTACATATGCAGTTGTTTCATCACTTCGCTTCTTACTCCATTGTAAATTGTAATGCATGCTTATCTGAACTAGCTGAAACGCCTCTCTCCTGTCCATTTTAGATGGGGATGAAATGGAATTTAGAGTGAGAATCGTATGCTCAGTACCAATGTCTATAATATAAGGCAATATAGATATATATCGTGTTTTTTGAATCTTCTAACGAGTAATTTTGCAGGTTTATTATAGATATCGAAGATGTTCTGTTCTGAGAAAGAAGAGATGTAGAAGCGTTGAACTCATGGTGATCGGTGGTCGTGAGCGTCCGGATGTAATTCTGATTCATCAATCATTTACAAACAGCTCGAGACATCAACTAAAGCAACACTTCAAAAACAAAATAACAGTGATCAATATACTCCATATTATTCAATAATTCATGATCAAATCTCGGTAGAGGATTATTCAGAGACGATTGACACGGATACAACTGTAGTTCATATTCACTATACATGATAATAATTTGTACTTTCTATGGCCCGTAGTCATGTGTTTCAGAGCTGTGGCAGTCATTCTTAAGATCGTAGGTCTTGTTATAACCATTCACAGAAAGCCAGTGCTGCTGCATCATCGTCTGAAGGCGGCGATGCGGGGGACTTGGTCGTAGTTGTGTGCTCCAGCGGGCGGGCGGCGACGGTCGCCGCCGCCATGGCCAGGAGGACAAGGTGGAGAATGGCGGTCGTGGCGGAAGCAGACTTGGCCATGATTTGATGGTCTGGTGATGGTTGTGTTTGTCGCGCAATGGGAGATTTATACAGGTGCCGTGGTGGTGTAGCTACACGTTGAAACTTACATGGTGGTTTAGCTCTAGCAACAGCAGAGATGTTATGTTTCCTTAAAAAACGGAGGTGTTATTTAATAGCCTAATAGGGGTTACTGATGTAACATCTTTTTTTAGGTGTAGTTGGAGTTGCTGTTGGAATTTTAGCTGTCCATTTCCATCCAAACTCTACATAATCGGATTCTTTTGAGTGCAAATGAAATATCCTAGTCGACGTTCCCTATTTTATGGAATTGATAACAATACTTGTAAGAACATGGAGTATAATTAAATCAGCAATTGGGTACATAACACATAATTTGATACCCCTAACTGGCATCTGTGAATTAGAACAATGCATCTGTGACTGATCAGAACAATGCTACCTGACGCGCTCGGTATAAAGCTCCCAATAATTCGGTGGGAGATGAGATCGACATGAGCCCTACCAAGAATGTTTACAAAGTGTTAGCTTCATGGGTCATGGCTAGTTCCTGGGAAAAACTTGATTTCTCCTTCACACTTGTTCCTATGTGTTGCATGGCAGCAGATAGATATGGCAATTGACATTTTTAGTACTCATAAGTGGCTCCTCTTCTCACCATATCTGTGTTATTTAATCTTCTCACGTTGATGTAATGCCACCCCTCCTCACAGCTCAATTGAGTGAGGTGGCAAGAATTGCAAGGGACAGATCCATTTCTATCTCCATAATACAAAGATATGCAGCTCTCATGTGTGTTCGACAAAAAAAAACAAGCTGCTTTGATGTGCTACTGTTGTGGCTCGTGCCCCTGCATTTTCAATGTGGCGTAGGTACTGTATGCAGGCAACAACTATGATTTAAAATGGTCTAACTTGACCAAAAAGAAACCTTTTTCATTTTCTGCTCTGAATATCCTCAGTTGGGGTTTTCTTGGGACCAGGATGCTATGAACCTTCCACTATGAAAAATTAGAGTGAAATGAAGTTTGCTCCAAGCTTCAGTACGAGGATACATAAGTTGGCTCTATATAGCTTGGAAACTTGCATTGTATGAGGTGTTTTATTGGACATATCTAGGACTGACCTATATGGCATGAGTCTTGGTTTTAGCATTTAGGTTTGTACTCCATCCGTTCCAAAATATAAACATTTTTAGGTTTGGATAAGGTCAAATTCTTTTAACTTTTACTAATGATATATAAAAAATTACAGAATTTTTAATATAAAATATATTTTTAATGAAAGTTTATTTCATAATGAATAAAAAAATATAATTTTTATAAGATAAAATATTATTAATTATGCATTATTAGTTGTCAAAATGATAAAAGTTTGACTTTGATTAAACTTAAAAATAATTATATTTTGGAACATAGAAAGTATCAGTGTTGTGGTTTTAGGTTTGTATCAGTGTTATATAGCTTTGAAGTACTAGATAGACGCTTGCATTCCTGTACCACCTACATCTGCAGTTGTTTCGTCACTTCACTTCTTACTCCAGCGTAACGCTTAACTGAACTAGATGAAGCGCCTCTCTTTTCAGCCATTTCAAATGGATATGAAATGGAATTTAGAATGAAGCAATTGTATGCTCAGTATCAAGTATCAGTATCTATAATAGAAGGCAACATAGAAATATATTGTGTGCTCTAACTCTAAATCTTCTAATGAGTGATTGATTTTCTAGTCTTATTATGGACATCGAAGATGTTCATTCTGTTATAAGAAATATGAGGTGTAGAAGCGTTGAACTCATGGTGATAGTCGTGAGCATCTGAAAGTAGGGTAATTCTGATTTGTCTATCAATGCCAAACAGCTCGCCGCATCATCTAGATCAACAATTCAGAAATAAAATAACAGAGATATATTCCACACATAATGTTCAACAATATCGTAATTGTATCTCGGTACATAGGAGATTATACAGAGGCCTTTGACATGGATACAATGGTAGTTCATATTCGCTATATGTGATGACAGGTCATCTATTTTATGGCCCGTAATCAAGTGGTCCGGGGTTGTGGCAGTCACCCGCAAGATTGTTCGTCTTAGTAAACCATTCGCAGAAAGCCATTGCCTCTGCAGCGCCTGAAGGCGGTGACACGGGGGGACATGGCCGTGGCCACGTGCTCTAGGGGGCGGGCAGCGATGGTCGCCGCTGGCATGGCCAGGAAGACGAGGAGGAGAACGGCGGTCACGGTGGAGGCAGACTTGGCCATGGTTTTGATGGTTTGGTGATGGTTGTGTTCGTCCCGCAAAGGGTGATATATACAGGTGGTGGTGTAATTACACGTTGATGAAACTTACATGGTGGTTTAATAATGTAGGAGTAACATATTTTTTAGGTGTTGCTGTTGGAGTTGCTACTGGAACTTTAGCTGTCCGTTTCTCATCCAAGCTCTAGATGGTCGGTTCCTGTTTGCATGCAAAAGAAATATACAGGCGTTCCTGTTTTTATGGAATTGATGACAATATTGGTAACAGCATAATTAAATTAATCAACATACTATTCAGAGAAGACATACATGTACCTCTCGAGATGATAATACATGTTATCAGTTTAGCTATTTAAGGCTACTATTAGAATTTCTCACTAGTAACATGTAAGGCCCTGTTTTGTACCAGTGTGAAACCCTCGCATATTCCATTTTGGGCCACTGTAGAAGTATACTGAAATGCTCCTAGCCAACAGATGAAAATGATCGTTGGGCCTAAATATTTCCCAGACTTTAAATTTCTTATTGATTATTTCAACATCATTATCCCCGCTAGCAGCATAGAAGCTATACCTTCAAAAAAGTTCATACTCAATTCAGAAAAAAGGAACTGTTTTTCCTTTTCTTTTTTTTTTTTTGGTGTAGCGTGAGGGATCAGTTGCAGCTCTGGTAATTGACATTTCTAGGTGCTGTCTCTTCCCATCAACATTTTGAGGCATAAGTGTAACTGCTTTCTTGCTTGAAGAGTCACTGCAGCAAGTGTGGTTGCACTGCTAATTTTGGGCTGTAATCATGCACAAGTAGGAAGGCCAGCAGTAACTGTTAGCTGCATGCGACAGCCAAGATCTAAAATAGCTAGCTTTGGACAGAAAGGAAAAATATTTTCTTCTGTAATCATATCTATTAAAGTGCTATTCTTTTTAGACTGCTGGCAATGTGGATTTTCTTGAGACCTAGATCTTATGAATTCCACTAGGGAGAACTAGAGTCAGGAAACTGATGAACTTTGCTCTTCACCAAGAGGATCACAAGAGTTGATCTTAATTACCTTTAAGGTAACACATGCAAGATTGTCTGGTTGTCTTTGGTGCAAGGTTTTAACCATCTACTCTCTCCATTCCAAAATAAGTATTTTTTTTTGTAATTTTAGACATCACATTTAACCATTCGTCTTACTAAAAAATAAGTGCAAATATAAAAATTAACAAGTTATGCTTAAATTATTGCTAATGATAAAATAATTCACAACAAAATAAATAATATTTTCATAAAATTTTTAAATAAGACAAATGATCAAATGTGATTTCTAAAAGTAAAAAAACTTATTTTCATGCGGCGGGAGTATATATTAGAAAAACTAAGTTTTAATTAAATTGCACAAAACCCTAGCTGTTGTGGTCATTTTCTTATAAAACATCAGTATTTTATCTCGTGTAACTTAACTCTGAACTTCCAGCCATATTATTTTACGGAAACCTCACCACTATCAAAATAATATGAATTTTAGGTGTAAATTTTCACTTTCATATGGACAGATCGTGTGCCAATCCATCTCACTCAGAGCAACTCCAAAAGATTCTTTAAAACACTTTTCAAAGGTAAATATACCTTTTTTTATATAAAATAACACTCCAACAGACTCTCTTTCTTCCTCTCCATTTTACCTTCCTCGTTATTCCTTGATTCCTGCTCTGCAGCTTTTGCTAACGCGCGCGGCTCGCTATCAATCATTTCCGTGCCTTCCTCCACGTCTTGCAGTCTGCAAATGGGGTTAGGTTAAAATGAGGTTTTTGAGTTGGATTTATATACGGGTTGTTTTGGATGAGTTGAAACGGATTTAGAAAGTAGACGAGTTGGGTCAGATTGGGTCCAAGTAAATGCGGGTTGAAACATGTTTTTTTAGTTGCTAATATAATTGAGTTGTTTTTTTATTTCGTTAAAAGTTTTAGACTTTTAGTTAGTTGCTAACATACAATTATATATGTTTTATTTACTGATTAGATAGAATTGAGTTCAAATTAGCTAGTGGGTTGGAGCGGATTGGATGGAGTAGTTAGGTTTAGAAAATATACAAGTATATGAAGTGGTTTAGGTATGGAGTGACCTAACGGCCAGCTCGTCAATTCTGCCAGGAGGACGATGCTGATGATTGTTTGTCGCCCTCTACGTGGAGTACTTTAGAGAATTTGTTGGGCTGCTGCAGTTTTTCAAAGGGTGATTTATTTTAGAGAAGAGTTAAAATCAGTAAATTTAGAATTTATTTTAGATGATCTCTTGGAGATGCTCTCAGCCTCGTCGGTTAGTATGGGGCTGGAGGGTATGCAGTGGAATGTAGAGAATTATATCCTCAACAAATGATTAAATCCTTTCAATCCCCCCCCCCCCCTGCTGCACACGGGAATAACCCCGAATTAATGATTTCATTGCTTGATATGGGTTTATCAAACAGTACGACCATAAAAATTATGGTTAAAATGTCACAAATCAAAATACCTAAGATATTAGCATGAAACAAGGACAATAAAACAAATATTTTTATAAAACTTACCTTTTCATTTAAAACATTATTTAACCAAAAGGTAACCGAAACTGCACGGCTTGAAGTCAAGTAGCACTGCTCCCTCCGGCCCGATAAAAATTTATTTTTAAATTTTGTTAACTACGACTTTGATTAATAATTTTAATAGTTTTAATAATATAAAGTATTTTTTAATAATTTTAAAAATATAAATACTAAGTTTTTTAATTTAATTAAATATATAAAATTATTGATCAAACTATCGTCAATAAAACTAAAAATAAACTTATTGTACTTACAAAGCCAGCTTGGGCCGTGAAAGTCACTTACGCCCACCACACGGACACGGTAGCGTCCAAAACCCAATAAACAAAGGGGTAATTGTTTTTTTTACCAGTTTCAGAGATTAATAGCCAATTTGATTTTATTTTCTACGCTTTGCTAATTTGACCCTGTTTTCTGAAAACAAATGTACATGTTGACCCTATTCTGTTATGCTTAGTTAATGGTGTGAAGTTATGGTTAAAAAGACAAATATACCTTTGCTTATTTGACCTTATTTTTATATATGTTTCTGATCATTTGACTCTGATATGATTTTTTTGAAATGTTATTTTGAAAGCAATTCGATAGAATTTTGTCAAGAAGTTTTAAAGGCAATTAATTAAATTTAAGTAAAATTTTTAGCAAACACCCTGTATCATTTTGATAGATTGAGCAACATGCTATAACAACATTCATTCGAAAGCACATTAGCAACAATTAATAAAGACAAAACAACATAAATTAGCACATTAGCAACAATCATTCATGCTCATACATGAGCACATCACCAACAATCATTCATGTTCTGATGTCCATAGGTGACCAGATTAGCAACAACCACATGTCCAAACACATTTATACATATTTAAAACACTGACTACGTACAGGTCTAAATTTTTAACAATTAAGATAGCAAAATGAGAGCCTGCTGCTCGCTACCAGCCCACAGCAGCAGCAGCCGCGTGCCCAAAGCAGCAGTAGCAGTGGCCTCGCGCGCTCGCCTGGCCTAGCGCGTGCGTGCCCATCCGCACGCCCGCCCGTCCCACCCAAGCCGCTAGCCAGCGCGCGCGCGCCAGCCCACGCGCTAGCGCTGCACGCAGCTGCGGCC
>BCLG01000217.1:164050-175090 GCA_001602295.1 Zoysia matrella
GGCGTACAGCGTCAGCCTCGTGGACGGGTTCAACGTGCCCGCGGTCGTCAGCCCGCAGGCCGTCGGCGGCGGGCAGTGCCCCGCCCTCGGCTGCGCCGCCGACCTCAACGCCGCGTGCCCGCGCTACGCGCGCCGCGTGGTCGGCGCTGGCGGTAAGGTCGTGGCGTGCGGCGGGGAGCGAGCCGCCGGGTACTTCAAGGAGCGGTGCCCGCTGACCAGGACCACGCCCACCGACGTCGAGCCCGTGCCGCAGCGCTGCATCGCGCCCGGCGAGCTCAAGGTCGTCTTCTGCCAGCCCGCCATGGTCGGCGAGCCGGAGCTCGTCATCCGCACCGTCGTCGCCGACAACTGAGTGCCTTCTGTTACTGCTTGGCCAATCAGCAGGATTATAGTCAAGTGTGGTTGTTACTGTAAGACTGGTGGCTTCGTTGACACCTGTTCCTAGCAAATAATGCGTGCGCCTGTATGGGTTCCTGTTCAGTGTTCACCTTTGCCAATGAAACGGACGCTCTTCAGTTCAGTTGAGTGGCGACGTGGACGTTCTGCACATGTGAATCACGAGCAGGGTTGGATCGAGCCGGTTTGAACAAAAGCTATAAAAAATGTTCAAGACCTGCTATAAATTTAAAAATTAAAATTTGTATGAAATTTCATTGAAATGCTACATTAAACCACTTGTTCCCCCCCCCTACCGATTTTACTGGTTTCATAGGTTTTGAATTTTCAGTTTTTAAAACTGAATGGATTCTTCAGCTTACCAAACAGATTGACCAGTTTTCAAAATTTTAATTTTAAATTAGAAACCGGTCTACCGATAAAACTAGAACGAACCGGTGTGTTACCACAAACACCAAACGGTTTTCCGTTTCGTCATCCATGGTCACTGACATGGCTGGCGTCGTGGATGTTTCACTTCAGTTCTTAGGTGGAACAAATTTATTAATTAACATAACATTTTTTAGCATAAAAAAGAAAAATCTGAAGGGTCTTATCATTATCCACTGGCTAGAGGTGACTCAGAGATTTGTAAAATCTAAGTCACCAAAGGAGACACACCCTAAATGATAGCATTTGTGTTGTGGGGGGCGGGTTTGGCGGCTGTATACTTGGACAAACTGGTATCTAAAATTCTTGTCAGTCCATATGGTGGACAAACTGCAGCGGTGCAGTTTGTTTCCAGAAGTGCCTTGTGACACGGCCTGGGGCAACTGAATCAATATATGCCGGAGGGAAATCTTGCAACTCTAGCCTAGAAAGGCTTTCCAGCAGCTTCCATCATCGCCTTTGCTCGGATCAATCTCTCAATTTGCTTCACAATCTGCGACAGAATAAGCATATAAGCAGGCGTGCCCAATGTCGCCATCAAATACATTTAGGTGAAGTTAAATGAGCTCTGCAAGCGATGCTAAGTGACTTACTTCGAGGACCATGTCCTCTAGAGTCACCGAGTCGATACTGCTGTAGCCTAGCTGAGAAGTCACATCTGAAATGTGTTGAACAGCATGTTACTATGTCAGAATACTTTATTTAATTATAGATATTCAGCACTAAAAAATTGAAAACAAAGGCATAATAGGCTGTACTTTGTACTGAAACAGTAATATCAGAGATTCCATAGCGCTCTTTCAGTTCGTCATACCGCTGACGAAGCTTGCCCATTGCCTGAAACAGTATATGGATACATAATTACTGTAGTTAGTAACATCTTACATGGGAACAGGCTACTAAAGCAATACTTCAATTTCAAACTGATAGGAGAAGAGGGCTTGCCTGGATTCAGTGAACTCTCTAAGAGCTAGTGGAGTGTCAAGCACAATTTTACAATAAAAAAATGAGTTTGTAGAACTGAACTAAATTATTGTTCAAGAACATGGAATGAGAAAAATATCATGGTACCTTTGCTACTACGTCACTACGTCTATAGCAAACATGAATGATGAAATCACAAAGAGCATGGCCTGCCATCAAAGAGAGAGGATGACCTGAGCAAAGGAGTCTGGATCTGAACTAACTTCTGTCCCCATGCTCTTCAACATATCGTTCACCACCATTTCGAGAGGAATATCGATCCAGATGGTGACCCCATGCCTCAGTAGCCCTCTAAAGGTTTAAAATCAACATCTCAACGTGTTAGATTGACCTAGGTGCACAGCAACTTGAATCGATGATGAATGCACAGCCACACATACAGATTGGTTGAGTTCATGACTGCACCGTCTCCGCAGCAAAGCACTAGACTTCCCATGGATGTCAGCTGCTTCAACCCTTCAGTCTGACACAAGAGTAACAAATTGGTTCTATGTCCTTTTGGAGCAACCAAACTACTGAAGAATTACAGAAGAGAGAGACTGATAAAGGATCAAATTTAAATGAGAAGAAAGACACCTCGACTTCGAGATAACCCTTCTCATCGGATTCCTTGAAAGCTCTGAGGGCGTCCTTGCCTCCAAGAACATCCTCAAGCAGTTCCTCACTACACAGGTAGCGATATATGATGGTGTTGGCGAGGAGCTTGGAGATGTTGCGCTTTGCCGTGCAATCCGTGCCTGTGCAGGAATGAACCAGTTAGACCAGATTAGTACCTGCATTTTGCTGGGTTCCAATTCCCCATAAGAGTTCACAATGGCGAATTGTGCTCAAGGAGCATACCAACAATATATATTGGTGTCTTCCTGAAATCGCCAACAGCCTCAGCAGTTTTTCTCTGGAATTGACTCCAATAACCATATAAAGTCCATAAGTAACACATAAAAAATGATGGGACATACAGTTAATTTGACTCACATACAAAAAAAAAAAATCTATTAGAGCTACTTCAGAAACACCCCTATGTCCAAAAAAAAAAAATTATTTTTCCTGTTCATCATCTTTTTTTCAAAGGAATTTATTTTATCAAGCCAAGTCAACAATCTATTCGGCTATTCCAAACATACTATCTGAAATCCCACATTGATTTGCCACGGGGCAACAATATATCATGAGATATCTTCTGTGCCGAACTGGTAAGGATGCCAAGCATGATGTATCAGATTAGACAAGCCCAAGCCTCAATATTTCCAGAGTATCCATCAGTATTCTTGAAAGAGGAACCAAGGAATGACTTGAGGCGAGAATGATGCGGTCTACGGACAAGATGTTTACTTATGCAATAGCACGAGAGTCTCAAGAAGCCAAAATGAAAGAAAGACAGTGAGGCAGACAGACTCACCAGCAGATCGACGGACGGGTTGAGCTCCTCCAGAGTCATTTCCGAGGCTACAACAGAAAAATCCACAAACTGGAGTGAGACAATCAGGCGACGGTGTGCCGCGCACGCATAGGTGAACTGGAAACAGGAGTACTGTACCTGGGAAGGCGCGTAGGCGGCGGCAGTGCACGGACCGCCCCGCGGAGTTGGACACCCGCGGCGCGGCGGAGAAGGGCGGCCGTGGGGAGACGGGGGAGGACGAGAATAAGGTCGCCGCCGCCGCCGCTCGCATCGCCATGGCTGCTGCTGCTGCTGCTGCTCACGCGCGCGTGCCTGTGCTGCGCGGCCTCCGCCCCCGTTATCCGCAACGCAAAGGCGGAACGGGCTATGCTTTCGCAGCCACCCGATCGGGGAAGGCAGGGGCGGGGTGATGATGGTGACGGCAATTGTGCGCGGTGCACCCTGAAATGAGACGGGGTTTCGATTTGTATCCTCCTCGTCAGGCAAACAAATTTAACGGTAAACCCCTGAGTTTCTCTAATATATGTGTGAGTGTTATTTGTGTCTCGAGATGTTCAAAGTCTGAGAAGATAGGAGTGCATGTGTTCATGTAACAAATTGTTGCAGCGTTGCGAATTTTGGTGTGAAATGCTCGTTTTCTGC
The DNA here is from genome assembly GCA_001602295.1 of Zoysia matrella. Lineage (NCBI taxonomy): Eukaryota > Viridiplantae > Streptophyta > Magnoliopsida > Poales > Poaceae > Zoysia > Zoysia matrella. The sequence continues at coordinate 167,901 of BCLG01000217.1, forward strand.
CATCCTGGCTGAGTGCCTCCTCCATCCCAACAGCAGATAGGGTCCGATCGGGACAAAATTCAGAGGGATACTGTAGCAGAGAATTTGTTCTCTTTTATAATTAATCGATCCAAGATTAACGGTCTAGATAAAATGCTACAGTGCTCTACTATAATAACTCTTTGCAATGCTTATTACTGCAGCATTGAGGACCTCGATTTGGAGAAATTGCATCTCCATTGGTCACGCAGAGTGGATTTGGAAAGTCATTGTATTCATGTGTTTTACCTCAGCAAAGAAAGAAAACGACGCACCGCTGCAGATGTGCAGAACAATATTTCATGTGCATAGCCGCAGCTGCGGTCGTAAGTAGGGTAGCCGAACACACAATATTAAATCAATCAAAAATTATATTTGAAAAAAGGAACATATTACTTTGGGCCTAGCAGTGGTCCTGAAAAAGGGCCACAAGCGAGGTGGGGGCCCAGAGCTTTGGGGTGGACGGTGGAGTATGATCTGGACTGGGAGGGGCCTAGCAGTGGCCCATGCCCATCCAGTCTGTGCCTCACGAGTGGGTCCGATTTTTTTTACGCATCTGAAAGCAGCCTCGGCAACAGAAAAGAGCCGTTTGAACCAGCTCCTGTCTCGAAAGGCGGCTAACGACGCGCTCCCAGCCGCACGATCAAATCTCAACGGTTGGTATCTTTCCGCGCCAAGCGCAAGAACATTCTAGAACAGCATCGCGCGCCCGCCGTCTCCCTTATAAAATCTCCCCTCCCAGCGACGCTCCTTCCTCCTCTCGAAACCCTAGTCCTTTCTCGCACCTCGCCGGCTCCCCTCCGTCTCTCCCATCCTCCTGCTCCGTCGAGCGAAGCGTCAGTGAAGCAGCGGAGGGCGATGGCGGGCAAGGGCGAGGGTCCGGCGATCGGCATCGACCTCGGCACCACCTACTCGTGCGTCGGCGTGTGGCAGCACGACCGCGTCGAGATCATCGCCAACGACCAGGGGAACCGCACCACCCCGTCCTACGTGGCCTTCACCGACACCGAGCGGCTCATCGGAGATGCCGCCAAGAACCAGGTCGCCATGAACCCGATCAACACAGTCTTTGGTGAGAACCCCTGCTGCCTTCCCTCGCTTGGCTTACCCCTGATGCATTTCAGATCTGGTTCTTAGTGTCCCGATCTGGTTGGCTTAGGTATATCTGCGTTAGAGGTAGATTGATTTATTATAGTAACCATACTGTATGATTTGACCGGGTCAAGCTCAGATCCATATGTTCGTAGATGTTTATGATTGGTTTAGTTCAGTACAGTCAGTCAAGGATTATGGAACTAACTAGTAGTAGATGTTAATCGCTGTTTTATTCTGTAGTGTTCTCGCTATTAGATTTGTCTGACTCAGATCTATGTATAGTAATCAAGTCAAGCTAGTGAGGCACTTTATCTATGGCTCTTTACAGATCTGTTCCGTGTGTTGCTTTAGACTGTTCATTAGCTCTGCTCTACTTGTTTTAGAAAGGATCGCTTTGTTTTCCTATGTGCCGTGCTGCATCTAGTTTGGTAATTTGGTCAATTAAATTGAGCCATTTTCTGTAGTTCACACGATGGCACTCAGTTTAGTTTCATGCGGGATATGAAATTGAGCTGGCAGATTGATGATGATAAATTACCCCAAGCGCTTTGTTTTACTGATCCTATGTGATGGGAGGCTACCTAGTAGCCTTTGGTTTTCAATCTGAATACCTCCAACTCAAGAGTTTTCCAACAATTTTATTAGTTTTTAATTTAATTTTAAAATGATTCTCTGTTTGGGTTGTCTCACAAGTTCAGTGTAGTAGTGCGTAGTTGACATCTAAGGGAAGAAGTGATGAGATTATATCCACACGAGACTTCTGTATTCATTGTGATGATTACATCATGCACTACCATCTGATCTCCCATTTGTCATTTTGTTTTCGCAAGTATTTAAAATGTTAAACCTCTGGATAGTCACGCTAGAAGCCTCTGGCTGTATGGTGGTCTTGTTGATGTGCAATCTGTGATGCAAATATTCCCATTCTCATGAACCACTGTGATTAATACAATCAAATCACCATCTTTCGGCTGAGATTGCACATTTAATTCATTATCATTTGTCTTGGGTGTTGATTGGTTGCTGTCTAAATCCTTAATGTGGTCATTGCCATACGGTATCTGACACTCAGTTTAATTTGTGTGTAATATGTCTTGCAACACTAGTCATTCATTTTTGAGGTTCCAGTTACTATATCCTCATTTACATTTGTTGCTTGTCTGGAAACCTTGCTTGTGAGTTATTCTTTCTTGGTTATGATAATACATTTCTATTTTGTTAGTATAATACATAATAATTTTCTTAGCTTGGACCTGATGGTTCCATAGTTCTGTTTCTGACAACAAATACTTCTAATTTTACATTTACTACTTTATCTTTGGTATTGTTATGTTTTTGACACATACTATTATGCAGATGCCAAGCGTCTCATCGGCAGGAGGTTCTCTGACTCTTCTGTCCAGAGCGATATTAAGCTCTGGCCCTTCAAGGTCATCGCTGGACCTGGTGAGAAGCCCATGATTGTTGTCCAGCACAAGGGTGAGGAGAAGCAGTTTGCTGCTGAGGAAATCTCCTCTATGGTTCTCATCAAGATGCGTGAGATTGCTGAAGCTTACCTTGGCAGCACTGTCAAGAATGCTGTTGTCACAGTTCCTGCCTACTTCAATGACTCTCAGAGGCAGGCCACCAAGGATGCGGGTGTGATTGCTGGTCTGAATGTCCTCCGTATCATCAATGAGCCCACTGCTGCTGCTATTGCCTATGGTCTTGACAAGAAGGCTTCCAGTGTCGGTGAGAAGAACGTCCTCATCTTTGACCTTGGAGGCGGTACCTTTGATGTCTCCCTTCTCACCATTGAGGAGGGTATCTTTGAGGTCAAGGCCACTGCTGGTGACACCCATCTTGGTGGTGAGGACTTTGACAACAGGATGGTCAACCACTTCGTCCAGGAGTTCAAGAGGAAGAACAAGAAGGACATCACTGGCAACCCGAGGGCTCTTAGGAGGCTCAGGACAGCTTGTGAGAGGGCGAAGAGGACTCTGTCTTCCACTGCCCAGACCACCATTGAGATTGACTCGCTGTACGAGGGCATTGACTTCTACTCCACCATCACCCGTGCAAGGTTTGAGGAGCTCAACATGGATCTGTTCAGGAAGTGCATGGAGCCTGTGGAGAAGTGCCTGAGGGATGCTAAGATGGACAAAAGCTCTGTGCACGATGTGGTTCTTGTTGGTGGTTCCACTAGGATTCCCAGGGTGCAGCAGCTCCTCCAGGACTTCTTCAACGGCAAGGAGCTGTGCAAGAACATCAACCCTGATGAGGCCGTTGCCTACGGTGCCGCTGTCCAGGCTGCCATCCTGAGCGGTGAGGGCAACGAGAAGGTCCAGGACCTGCTCCTGCTGGATGTCACCCCTCTGTCTCTGGGTCTGGAGACTGCTGGAGGTGTGATGACTGTGCTGATCCCGAGGAACACCACCATCCCCACCAAGAAGGAGCAGGTGTTCTCCACCTACTCGGACAACCAGCCTGGTGTGCTTATCCAGGTGTACGAGGGTGAGAGGACCAGGACTCGCGACAACAACCTCCTCGGCAAGTTCGAGCTCTCTGGCATCCCCCCTGCTCCCCGTGGCGTGCCTCAGATCACGGTCTGCTTCGACATCGATGCCAACGGTATCCTGAACGTGTCTGCCGAGGACAAGACCACGGGCCAGAAGAACAAGATCACCATTACCAACGACAAGGGCCGCCTGAGCAAGGAGGAGATCGAGAAGATGGTGCAGGACGCGGAGAAGTACAAGTCTGAGGACGAGGAGCACAAGAAGAAGGTTGAGTCCAAGAACTCTCTGGAGAACTACGCCTACAACATGCGCAACACCATCCGTGACGAGAAGATCGCATCCAAGCTGCCGGCGGACGACAAGAAGAAGATCGAGGACGCCATCGACCAGGCCATCCAGTGGCTGGACAACAACCAGCTGGCGGAGGCAGATGAGTTTGAGGACAAAATGAAGGAGCTTGAGAGCCTCTGCAACCCGATCATCGCCAAGATGTACCAGGGCGCTGGAGCAGACATGGGCGGTGCGGGCATGGACGAGGACACCCCTGCGGCGTCCGGCGGCGCTGGCCCCAAGATCGAGGAGGTCGACTAAGCGGCTCGCTTGCCCTGTCGCTTGTGTAGCAGCGGGGGTGGTGCTGCTGATTTATCGTCGTCTCTGTCTACGTAGTTAAATTTTTGGACATCGTGATTGTTGGTGCGTCTGAATGAGACGCTGGACAAGTTGCCTTTAAGGATTATTAATTCCTTCGGACATTCGCCTTTAATTAATGTTTCTCGGTTTCGGTATCTCTGTTTCTCTCCCATTTGTCTGTTAGCTTCTCGTGTTCGTTTCTCTATCGAAGTTTTGCTTACTGAGCATTCTGTGTTCTTATATTTGAATCAGAAGGATGATTTCTTTTGAAGTTTAACCATAAAATTATCCTGGGTTGATTGGCACGGCCGCGCCGAAACTGATATGACAGAGTTACACAACAGGGTCAGGTGTACTCCGCGGTCTGGACGTGGAACGGGCGGCCGGTCGAGAGCCACATCCGCCGGCCGGCGCGCCTCCTTTCCTTGGCATCGAAGTATGCGACGATGGCGCCGCTCGCTTGCTCTTGTCGCAGGGAGGGGCCAAAGCTGATGGCTGCTGCCTGGGACTACGTGCCGACCAGCCAGTCAGAGTTCCGTGCCGCTTTCCTGTAGCTATCGGTTTTTCTGAGCTCCCTCCCGCCGGCCTCGCGATCTTTGACTGGTGAGTGGGAATAGTCTTCAGGGCCAAGACTCGGACTTCTGCTGACACTGAAAAGAAACCTCTGGTGGCAGTGGCACGCACTTGCTGGACCTGGAGGCTGACGAAGGAATGTTCCTGGTGGTGCCCGGCCGGTACTCCCACCAGATTTTGTGACGACTAACGCTAACGCCGCCGGTGTTCGTCCTCCCCTCCTAATCCATACACCAAACTTTCTGCAAAACCATGTATTGGCGTAGAACCTGAAGCGCTTGCGAACGGCAGGGCGAGACCAGCGAGAGGCACCACACAGAAAAAAGCTCCCGTCGTTGTTGGAGCTGCGTGCTTTTTCCCCTTTACTCCGTGCACCCAGCACTAACAGCGACCATTTGCCGTTGCACCAGTCGGATTGAGATCCTCTCGCTTCGACTGCACTAAGTCACAGTGGTTGATATGTGGCCTCTATGTACTGACCGATCCACATGTCGACCACGGTGACTTCAGTGGCGAAGCCACGTTCATCTTCATTGGTGCACTAGCACCAGGGTTCGAAACATTTTTTCTTTGTTAATAGCATATAACTTTATGAATATTACTTGTAAATTATGTGTTTTATGCATCGAGGAACCAGGGCCTTTCGCTGTCTAGCTTTGTCACTGCGTGACTTCATACCGTTGAAGTCAGAAGAGTTTGACCCGCATCAATTCTGATATGAAGCCCATATATACAACTGTACAAATTGGTGTGAGCGTGCGCACGATGGTAAAGGGAAATGGACAATGGCCGGCACGAATACTGAAGGGTCAATTTTTTTTGGTGTTTGTCACTGCCAAGTTACTGACATGTGAGTTTGAACTCTACCTGACAGTGACTAGTATCCGGGAGAGTGGGGGGAAGGGGCGGGGGGGGTGTCAGGCTCACGCAGGCAGACACCGAGATTGAGATTCTTTGCGGTAATGCAGAGAACCACTGTAGCATCTCAAGCTATAGTAACTAATGTCAGTTACAGTACCGGTTTCATATGAGAATAGTAAACATGTTCACCACGTGTTAATGTAGCACCAAATCTTGATCGTCTATTTTGGATCGGACGGTCAGACGCGGATCCAAATTCTGAGCTGCAGTGATTGTCTGCCTTTTGACCGCTATGGAGAGGATTTCGATCCTCAGAGACCGGCCGATGGAGGAGCAAACAGCTCGCTTTCGCTTTATTTTGCCTTTGCGACGTGTATAAATACGGGCCAGCAGGCGAGATGCACCTTGACTTCATTAGTCACTCGTTCGTCACTTGGCACCATAGCTCTCGCCGCATCCATCTCCTTCGTTCCCGTTCGAACCATTGCTGCTGCTGCGAGCTGGAGCCCTCCTCGCTTTGGCAGGAGGCGCCGTCTCCCCTTTTCCGCAGCCGCCTTTTCCCATCTCTCAAGAGCCATGACAGCACCCGTCTCCACTAGCTGATCCGTTTCCATCTCTCTACTACCTCAGCCTCTTGCAGTACTGTTCTTATTGGGTCCTAGTTCAATCAGTGACTTCAGTCCAGTTCGTTCTCTCTTAGCAACTAAGGAATGCCACGCACATAGATTATAAAAGCCGCCGCTTGAGAGTGAAAGAAAGTTGTGGTGATTCCTTTAATTCTTCCTTCTTTCTCCCACTACTACTACCACTCTTCTTCTCGAACCAGCCGTCTTACAAAAAGCAGCAGCTAGCCTTGGTGAAAGGAGCTCCAGTTTGTCCATTGAGGCATTGAGTCGGTCGCCATGGCTTTCTCGCTCCCGATCTTGCTAGAACCGCCAAGTTGGGGCCAGGTAACAACGAAACTTATCCCTCTGCCGCTACTGCAAATTCCTTCTATTTCATCAAGATGTTACGTTCAGTGTTTCATCATGCAAATACCGACATGCATATTCGACACAAAAGCATTGGTTCGTCTTTAATTTTCTGATCGGATCTTCATTTTTGTCGCAGTTCTTTATCATCTGACGATAATTATTTGTTAATATTGGTGCATCACTTTGTTCTCGTTCATAAAGCAAACGATCTGACTATCTGAGCATGTTCTTGAACATTCCGTGCTTTTGAATTCCAGCCATGTGCGATAAATCCCCTCTATTTGTTGTACAGATGCAGATGCAGCAGCAGCGGTCACTGCAGTGTCTCCTGGGCGGTGGTGGCCGCGGAAGCGACCACCACCACCTGATGCCTTCGCCAGCAGGTCTTGCCCCTCTGCCAGACGGCCCGCCCGACACCGCGGCGAGCGCGCCGGCGGGCGGCGTGTCGTCCACCTCGCTGCAGAAGCAGGCGACGGCCGAGACGGCGCAGCTGTCGCGGCAGGGCGTGTCGATGGCGGAGCGCGCCCGGCTGGCGCGCGTG